>VUQH01028568.1:0-10097 GCA_015106775.1 Etroplus canarensis | reverse complement strand
GTTCCACCTGCCTCCCTCTCATTCACACACATGTACTCTGTCTTGTTTCTACTGACTTTCATTCCTCTTCTCTCCGGTGCATACCTCCACCTCTCCAGGCTCTCCTCCACCTTCTCTCACTACAGATCACAATGTCATCTGTAAACATCATAGTCCACGGAGACTCCTGCCTGACCTCATCTGTCAGTCTGTCCATCACCACTGCAAACAAGAAGGGGTTCAGAGCTGATCCCTGATGGAATCCCACCCCCACACCGACCTCACACCTCACCACTGTCTCACTGTCCTCATACATGTCCTGCACCACCTTCACATGTGTCTCTGCCACTCCTGACTTCCTCATACAATTCCACAGTTTCTCTTGGCGCTCTATCATATGCTTCCTCAAGATCCACAAAGACACCGAATAATTGCAAATCGCTTAATTACAATAAAATCAACCCCAGTTCAGTTGTTCAGAAGGGGAAATGATCCATAGAGAGCAAAATGATGTTTTGTTGCAGGCTGTGAACATGTTTATTTCTGCTTTAAAGTTTAACATTTTAACATGGGTCTACGGCGACTGAAGCCAGCCTCAAGTGGTCACTAGAGGAACTGCTGTTTTTGGGAACTGGTGGGGGGTTTTTTAGCACCAGAGTACTTTGGATTCTAATGAGACTGCTAAAATGCAAAAAAATACAGTGATACACAGAGTATCAGTCAGCAAGGTAATATTTGATCCCAGAAACAAGTTGCTCGCAAACTTTAAACAGCAATATTTGAACCAACTCTACCAGGAATAAAGAACTGGATCACCTGCTGGATCTGAGTGGCTTACAGATGAAAAATCACTGCAGTAGCCCTTTTAGGTTTAGGTAGAATACAGCTGGTTATGAAATGGACTTTAACATGGAAGGCTGCTGCAACTTTCTTCTTATTTTCCCCAACATCTCCGGCATAGGTGTTTAATAGTTTTTTATTGTGGTGCATCTCCTGCCATTGGTAGGCTCCTACAGGTCATGTCAGAGTGTGCAGACAGTGAACAAACTTGAACTGCACCAGACTCTCTGAGAGTTCACATCAGCCGTGACTGTGTGTTCTGCTGTTCGTCTGATGGCTCGATAAGGCGCAATTCACCATCTCTCCTATCAGCACCATCAGCCAGAACCCTGCTAGGGGTTTTATCTGACGCCTGCTGCTGGACAAATAAACATCTGCAGAACACACATTTTTTCCAAGAGCAACAACACCATAATGTGTGTGTGTGTTACGTACATCAGAAGGACAGCGCAAGTTAAGAAGTTTGGTGATGAAACCAGAGAAGCAGGGCTGAGATGGTTTGGACATGTTAGCAAATAATGTTAGCAAATAAGAAAGGTGCAAAAAAGGCACTAACTGAAACCAGGCACACAGCAAGGCAAAGAGGGCACTAACTCCACGTTAATGTCTATGTTGCAGGTGTGGGTGGCCCAGCACTTTTTTCCGTTTAGTGCCTACGCAGAGCACTGAATGGAAAATGAGACACAGGTGGAAACAGTTAAGGTGTAGCACAGGGGTGCCCAATCTGTTGATCACGATCTACCGGTCGACCGCAAAGGTAGTGTTGGTAGATCGCATGGTATTCAAAAAACAGACATCCATCCTCATGATTATTTTTGTCACTTGATTGGCAGCAAGTCTGACATCTGATCTTTTCTGACACACGGGTCACCAGATCTCTAGCAAGCTACTGACTTGCCTAGTTAGCCTCCAATTTATTTCTACTAAACCTAAGAAAGGGTCTAAAATGAGCTAGACCAAGTAAGAAGACAAAAACCTACCACTTCATACAGAATGGGAGGGGGACTTTTTTCACAATGTCGTATTGGAAGTGCGTTTGCGTCTTCTATCAGTCTACCATCGCTATTCCAAAGAAAGCTTGGCTAAGAGAGAATAAAGGTGCTCCAAACTAATATTGACTTTGAAGCTGCTTAGAAATGAACAAACACTGTTTTTGTATTTTGTTTGTTTGCTGCATTTCCATTTAGTTTTGCACATTTTTCGATAAATCATTGCACCTATTTCCTGTTTTCCTTGCAATATATAAAGAAATTAGGGGCAGATCAAGAATATTGCATAGTACTGCAAATAGTTAATAATTCTTTTCTGCAGGGAGTGAATAAATAAGAAAATATGCCACCATTTAAAAGGAAAAAGTAATGTGTAAGATATTACATATTTGACTCACAAGGCCACCAAGTGTGGATTAATCCACCTATGAAAGTCGTTCCCCACATAGGCAGAAATTTCCCCGTTTGTTTAATAACAAGGGCAGCGATCTGCTGTGTTGTTCCGATTCTAAACACTTGCATCATCGTCATCGGGAACCAATGGGCTTTGAGCTCGGAGCCCCTGGACTAACATTTTGTTGGTCTTTTCATGGAACTTCTTGACAATGAGACAAACTTTATTCTTGGACACTTGTGGACTGTTTTTTACACCAACGTAAGAACATTAAAAAAGCAGTCAGGTCTGGTTTGAGTCTGCCCTCACCTTTCCCTCTCCTGCTCCAGCAGGTTGGTGAAGTCGTCGCTCTTGTTCATGAAGTCGGCGTGCTTTCGTTTCTCGTTGTCCAGCTCCATGACGGTGCGGCGGTGGCATTTCTCTGCCAGCAGCAGCTGCTCCAGCATCCGTCTGTACGTCTCCTTCTGTTTGTCCTCCAGACGGTCCAACTGAAGGGGGAAACGCGTCAACACTCATTATTGGCGACAACCCGCACTCCGGCACCGCATCTGCCAGCACAATATCCCAAAGCGTTCGCCGTGGTTACGGTGATATTGTTGCTTGTGGGAGAGACTCTCTCCAGACAATTCAAATGTTGTCACGCTTATTGCACATTTGTTCAGCCCTTTTTACTCGAGCACACCCCGCAGATTTCACTGAGCATGGAAAATTATGTTTTCAAGTACAAACTGCTGCCACTGAACTCACCAGAGAATCAGTTTAGGATCTAATTTCACTCGTTTTGCTGCATGAACTCTGATGTAAATGCACCACCAAAGCAAGAACAGTTTTATAGTTGAATAAAAAGTGCTTTCTTTCCTCTGAATAGTAAAACTTATTGTAGTAGCGGCTCCACGTGTGTTCCTGATTGTTTCACCGAACACACTGAGGTCCTGGCTTTCTGGGTAAAAACTTTTAGACAAATTCCATGCAAAGTTTCCGCTTCACTGCACGTGTTCACAAACCCCTATGTTTAAAAGCTTTTAAACCTCCCGGAATTAACCAGGCCAAGCAAACACAGTCGAAACACTGACGCCATCTTCCAGGTAAAAACTGGTCAAGGTACAACTGCAACTTACTGTAGCCAGACGGACGTCGGCTGTTGTTTCCACACAACAGTTTGGGTCAGACTGGCTCTTTCAAAGTAAAGCCCTGTCACACATTGACGATTTAACTAGCATCTCCCGATGCATCAAATTTCTCTAAAATGCCGGCATATCAAAACAAAAACATTTTAGTAACTTATGTAGAATCTTTTAATAACTTATAGATAAGGCCAACACCTACTCCCAGCCAATACGCCATTATACGATAGCTGTAAGTTAGAAACATGGTCAGTAAAGTCCCTGTCACACCATGATGATTTAACAAGCTTGTGCCAACGCATTCAAATTCCCTTAAAACGCTGGAGCAATGATGTTAAATGGACGTATACATAACATATACGCTAGCGTACTGCCGGCATTCAAACCTTGAAGCCCATTTATACCACTCCCCTTAAACGCAACACATATGCAATTATTCGGCAGCTGTGTGTTTAGAAACCTGTTCGGTTCGATTGGATCACATCGGCTTTAATCTATTACGTTTGCTACAAAAAACCTGACTTCCTTTTTCCTTAAACTTATTCAATTACATTACATTTCTAATTTTGAACTATATCTTCATACGTGAAGCTCTCTTGTATAAGGCTCTATTTTGTTCCCTGACGACTGTGACAGGTCCTCTGACGACTGTGACAGGTCCTCTGACTCGTTTGGAAAGGGTTGCAATCTGCACTCTGACCAGTAGATGTCACTAAATAACACATGCTGATCCTTTAAGTGGCAAAGCGGCAGACTGACCCAGAGAGCATTCAACCATTTTGTACTGCATTGTATTTGATTGGATCACATGTTTTCTGTGGGAAGAAATCATCTTTGTCCACCGCTTTTCCAGGGTCCAGGTCACAGAGGCACCAGTTCGAGGAGAGAAGTACAGACTTTCCTCTCCCCAGCCACCTCCCCAAGGTCTTCAGGGGGGACACCAAGGCATTCCCAGGCCAGCTGGGAGACATAGTCTCTCCTGCATGTCCTGGGTCTGCCTCGGGGTCTCCTCCCAGAGGGACATGCCTGAAACACCTCAAATGAGAGATGTCCAGGGGGCATCCTGATCAGACAAACCACCTCAACCGGCTCCTTTGGATGTGGAGGAGCAGTGGCTCTACTCTGAGCCTCTCCTGGATGACTGAGTTCCTCACCCTGTCTCTAAGGGTAAGTCCAGCAACCCTGTGGAGAAAGCTCATTTCATGATCTCATTCTTTCATCATTACCCAAAGTTCATGACCACAGGTGAGGGTAGGAACGTAGATCGAGCGGTAAATCCACAGCTTTGCCTCGGAGCTCAGCTCCCTCTTCACCACGACAGACCGGTACAACGTCCACACCACTGCAGACGCTGCTCTGATCTGTCTGTCCATCTCCTGCTCCATCCTCCCCTCTCTTGTGAATAAGACCCTGAGATACTTGAACTCCTCCACTTGGGGCAGGACCTCGTCCCCAACCCAGAGAGGACAATCCGATTCTCATCCTGGCTGCTGCACACTCGGCAACAAACCGTACCAGCAAGGACTGTAGATTTTTCAGGCAGGAAAACATGCAACTAAGAATACTGTGCTTAATTTACAAACAAAATTACAATATTCTTGGAAATGTTGAGGCTACATGTTTAAGTTCTAAACTTGCATTATGTGACAGTGGCAGCAGTAATGACTAATATTCTAACAGGCATTATAATAAGTAGGACCAGTCTGGTTCCTGGATTATTTCCGTGGAGAGAATAAAAAACATCTACCCCTGCTCCTACTGACCTCGGCCATGGGCTTCTCGTACACATCATCTGTGCTGCTGCCGCTGTGGACGAGCAGTGTGTCTCTCTGCAGGGCCTGCAGGGGTTTGACGGGGACGGCCGAGCCATAGTGGGCCTCCAGAGTCTCCGGTCTGGTCCTCTCCGACTTCATGAGGCTGATGATGTCTTCTCTGGCCTGAGGAGACAAAGCAGTGGCGTGAGAGCATGTTAACCACAGTTTTCGTTTGTTTTTAATCTGTGGTTTTATGTCTGTGGATGTTTGTTTTCGAAGGTTTGCCGATCAGCGCTGGTTTATCAGGATAGAGTGTTGCAATTTCATTGTTTCACTGCAGGTGGCACCACTGACTCAAAGTCTTAGCACCAGGATGGACCCAAGAATTTAGTTTGTTTGCTACAGATAACATGTCCCTCATAGTTTAGTGGTTTACACATTCACCTCACAAGCGAAAGGTCCCTGGTTTGATTCCAGGTGGGGACTCAAGTCCCCCTCACCATCGTGGGTTGCATCAGGAAGGGCTTCCGGTGTAAAGCCTCTGCCAAATTACCAATGCGGATTAATCCGCTGTGACGAACCCTTGTGGAAAATACAAGCGAACAGCTGAAGGTACAAACGTAACAGGTCAAATATAAAACTGAATGTGGCTTCAATTCTACATTTTTAGTTTCCCTGTGAATCAAAGAGTTAAACAAACTTGAATCATTTACACTTTTCCTTAACGGGGACCTGCTGGCTACATTTTCAGCTTACTAGAGTAGCTTCATATTTAATTCTTGTTTATCTTATAATAGGCCTTGGTGCATCCTCCATCTGAAAAAATAAACAATTTAACTCCTCCCCCTTTAAGCCAACTTTCTTCTGATTGGCTGCCCCTCGTAAACAGAAAATTTGAATGCAACTTAGATTGAAGTAGGTCTCCCTCCCCAAGCCTGACTTGTATATACACTAGTGTAGTGGTTTATACATTTGCTCTAACAAGCGAAAGTTCCCTGGTTTGATTCCAGGGGAGGTCACAAGCCCCTCTCACCATGGAGGGTTGCGTCAGGCATCCAGAGTGGCGACTCCTTGTGGAGAATACAAGGTACATTACATACTGATCTTATCATCTGAGACTTTACACATGTTAAAAATGAACATCCACCACTGGAGCAGGACATTTATGACAGGAAGTAAAAGCAGAACAGGTCCCCTTTCAGCCCTTCAGGCTTGTACCAGCAGGGGGTGCTGTTGCCTTCATGCAGCTTTTCATTTCACAAATTAAAAGCTATGGCAACAGTCAGCATTATTATCTCCGCATTGAGAATAAAAATTCAGTTATGATACTATTTTAATTTTACAGCCACCTTAATAAACCCTTGACCAAAAAGTTCAGTGACTGCCCACTGCTCCACCTTTTCAAGTTTTAAGCGTTCCAATTCATAATCTTTAATATTTGAAGCGATCACAATGTTGTGATGTTTATTTCAGATTTTGTGAGTCCTTCCTTCGTGTATTTTATACAGTATACAGCCTGGACTCTCTTAGCCAAGTTCTCTTGTCATTGTCATGGTCCCCTGCCCTCTCCTCTCTCTCTTTATCCAGGGTGAGTCTGGGCCCTTTAACCATCTCTTTAGTTCTCAGGTGTGTGGGCGTGTCTGGAGGTGGAGTGTGGCTGAACACACCGATCTCCATCATGGGTGTATTTAAGCCAAGCTGTCCCAGTGTAGTAAGCCTGGTCAGCCTACAGCTAGTCTTCGCTCACGTTTTGTGACCCGGCCTTCATGTAATTCTGCATCTCTGTCCCTGTGTCCAAAACTGCCAAGCCACTCACCTGGAACTCCTGTCTTACTACCTGCCTGACCCACTGTCACCCGCAGGCTTGGAACTTACAAACGTTCTCTTGGACCCTTGGACAGTTTATCATGGAGTCCCTGAACCCATTTAAGAATCTCTGGACCCTTTCTGGGTTACCTGGACATCTGGGTCTTTATAATAGAGTGGGACTTTTTGCGCACTCCATGAACACCTTGTTTTAATAAATCACCTTTTCAGCTTGAAGCCCATCTGAGTCTGCTTTTAGGTTCACCACCACAGCAAACCCTGACAGTCATTTCTTCAAGTCGTCTTCAGGAATAGTTCTCCAGGCTTCTTGAAGGACATTCCAAAGCTCTTCTCTGGATGTTGGCTGCTTTTTGTTCTGTTCTCTGTCAGCATGATCCCACACTGCTTCAATCATGTTGAGGTCCATCGTCCCTCCACCAGACCTGTGTCCACTCATGTTCAGTCCACTTCTTTTCTCCCTGTTTCCCTTCCTTAAGAATGTCTTCTTGACAGCCACCCTTCCACTGAGACCATTTCTGATGAGGCTTCAGTGGACAGTAGATGGATCAGCTGAAGGTCCAGACACTTCTTCTTCTGTCCTCTACTTGTCCAGTGTCCTCACATTTTAAGGACACACTGCACACCATGCTGAGATATGCCAAGTTTTCAGCTAACAGCTCTTTGGGAATCAGCTTGTTTGTGCAAAAATCCTACTTTCTGTCAAACTGTGTTATCTTTGGTATTTTTCATAGATTCAACTAAAGAAATGGAACAAATGATGTTTTAGTAACAAAGAGTCTAAAGATCACATTTAAAACAGCTTCTTTGCTAAGTTGTGTGTTATGTGTCGACACAACACTGGTTCATCCTTGTGTTAGGAGACTTTTTATGATGAATGAGTCATAGGTCAGAGTTCAGTTCCTGTGAAAACATTCAGGTACGAGGACTGGACTGAAAACGAGTGAGAAACACTTTAAAAGACCTCCAGAAAGCCTGGAGAACTGTTGCTCAGACCACCTCAAAACATGACAAGGAAGTCTGACTCCTTGGAAGCAAACCATGAAGAAATGAGGGGTGTCCTGAGACTTTTGCACAGTATGGTATCTCTGATTTGCCCCAGGGCAGTTTTTGGAAGTATCCTGCTAACCGAGCTTTCGAGCCCGAGCTGAAAACTTCCTGAACCTCCTCCTCATTCGGATGTCCTCACCTCCTGCTCCAGGACACTAACATGGTGACGGCCGTGATGATCAGAGTCCAGAAACTGGTGGACGGCCTCATGTCGGACACGCCCATCTTTTATTTATAAATTTGCGTATAAGACGTGACACACGTTCCAGTTGCTGAACATGTCTGTGAGGCTAAAACACAACATGACATTAAATGGGTCACCGACAACCTGGCAATATTCCTCAGGCAGGAAGACGCGGTGCGTCTGCTGGGGGCTATTTTCAGCAGTGGGTTAATCCACATTCGATACCCTTGTGAGTATTTGCTGCAAAGCAGCGACGTATGTGGGTTTGGTTTAAATAAACTACAGCATGTGTGGTCATAGTGATGAAGTATCATGTCACCCGAGGGAAGAGCGCAGCTCACTGATGTGTTTTTAACAGTTCTTGGGTGATAACGGAGCTCCGAGCACAGAGGAGTATATCAGACTTTAATCACTGCTGGTTTGGGTATGTTCAGGACATCTGTGGACAGTGAGAAAATGCATGACAATGTCTGGTGCATTTTTGGCTTCATACTGCAGCGAGTTCTCCTTTTGTGCTTGAAATCCTGAACCGCAGAGCAGGACAAAAGCGGCTCTTTTCCTGCGCGAGATGTCGCCCCGTGTTGATTATGTCTCTGCCTGATGGAAAATATTCAACACGCCCAAACAGAAGAGCAGGATGGAAATGGAGGGAGAGGCAGCCGCATCCTGCCTCTCCAGGGAGAGAGAGGTTTATAAATGTGCCTCCATTAGAAAATCATTATCAGACACCAGCCCGGCAGCAGCTGGTGGGCCGTTTCCATAAAATCTCACCCGCCACACGCTGTGAAATGTCAATACGTCTCAGCAATGAGGAAAAATTTCACTGCATTTCTGGCTCTCGCGTCCCCAAACAGCCTCAGGCAAAAGAAAGACAATAATCAGCTGAAATGGCGACCGACCTGTCAAATGACGACTCTTTTGTCACCTCAATCAATAGGATTAATTATTAAGATAATTGATTCCACTGTAATGAAACTGTACCAGTTACTCAGCTTTTCTGACCTCTTATTCTAAATCCAGAGGTGTTAATATGGAGTTGCTCCCCCTGCAGCTACAACAGCTTCACTCTTCTGGGAAGGCTTTCTACAACATGTTGGAGGGTCTGATCTGTGAGGTCACACACTGATATTGGATGAGAGGGCCTGGCTCACAATCTCTGTTCTAGTTCATCCCAAAGGGTTGAGGTCAGGGCTCTGTGTGGGCTAGTCAATTTCTTCCACACCAAACTCATCCAACCATGTATTTATGGAGCTTGCTTTGTGCACTGGGACACAGTCATGCTGGGACAGAAAAGGACCTTCCCCAAACTGTTTC
Organism: Etroplus canarensis; assembly: GCA_015106775.1. Taxonomy (NCBI): domain Eukaryota; kingdom Metazoa; phylum Chordata; class Actinopteri; order Cichliformes; family Cichlidae; genus Etroplus; species Etroplus canarensis. The sequence goes on along the minus strand of VUQH01028568.1, from coordinate 645 downwards.
CAAATGTCTTGGTAAGCTGAAGCATGAAGATTTCTCTGTGGGAGGTTCTGCCCATTTGTGAGGTCATGTTGAATGAGAGGGCCTGGCTCACAATCTCTGTTCCAGTTCATCCCAAAGGGTTGAGGTCAGGGCTCTGTGTGGGCCAGTCATGTTCTTCATCCAACCATGCCTTTATGAAGCTTGCTTTGTGCACTGATGCACAGTCATGCTGGAACAGAAAAGGACCTTTACCAAACTGTTCCCACCAACTGCTGGAAGCATAGAATTGTCCAAAATGTCTTGGTAAGATGAAGCATTAAGATTTCCCTTCACTGGAACTAGGGGGCCCAGGAGATTCATGGATGTAGTGAAGGAGGACATGCAGAGGGTTGGTGTGAGGGAAGAGGGTGCAAGGGATAGGGTGAGATGGAGGCAGATGATCTGCTGTGGACGAAAGAAGAAGAAGAAGAGTAAAGGGGGCTCAATACATATGCACGTCACAATTTTCAGATTTTTATTTGTAAAAAAAACAGAAAACTATGAATCATTTTCCTTCCACTTTACAATTATGCACTACTTTGTGTTGGTCTGTCACATAAAATCCCAACAAAAATCATTTATGCTTGTGGTTGAAACGTGACAACATGCAGAAAAGTTCAGGGGTAT
>VUQH01028558.1:13813-37892 GCA_015106775.1 Etroplus canarensis | reverse complement strand
AGTCGCCATCTACACAACCCAACCTCGTCAGTCTGCACCTTGCCGCACATCCACGCCTCGCGCTGCACCGGCTCCACTCACCTGCCAGCTCCCTCTCTCTCGCCATCGCAAGCCTTCGGCTCTGGACCCTCTCCATCGTATGGACACTCACCCAGACCTCCACAGCCTCCACCTCTCCACTTCACTCTGCAGTCCGTAATCGTGAGTTTGACGCCCAGCTGTATTCACTCGCTGAGCCCGACCCACTCCAATACATACTCATTTTTTGTCTTTTATATTACAGCGCACCTGCCCGCTCCACATCCTCCCTCACCAGTACAACAGTCACTGTTTTCGCCACGCCTTTTTTCACTGTAAATAAAGTACACTTCCTCACTGTCACCTGTCTGTGTCCGTGCTTGGTCTGCGCCTGGGTCCGATCTAGCCCTCGGCCGTTGGCCATAACACCTGGGGTCATTATTGTGCTAAAAGGTGAAATAATTCTAGGTTTTAGGCCAAAACTGACTGATATTTGGAACTATTCATAAGTCCCTCCACCTTGACTAAAGCCCCAGTTCCTGCTGAAGAAAAACAACCCCAAAGCATGATGCTGCCACCACGATGCTTCACCATGGGTATGGTGTTCTTCTGGTGATGTGCAGTGTTGTTTTTGCCCCAAATATACCTTTTTTGCCTGAAAAGTTCAGTCTTGGTTTCATCAGAACAAAACCCATTTTCCCACATGCTTTCGGGAGATCTGATGTATTTTTTTGCAAAACTTTGCCAGGCCTGGATGTTTTTCTTTGTGAGAAAAGGCTTCAGTCTTGCGACCCTACCCCATAGCCCAGACATAAAAAATATGGGAGACTGTTGTCACAGGTACTACACAGCCATTACTTGCCAGAGATGCCTGCAGCTCCCTCAGTGACACTGTAAACCTCAGTTTTTGTCTCGCCTCTTCATCAATTTTGGAGGGATGTCCAATTCTCAGTAACGTCACTATGGTTAAATATTTTCTCCACTTCTTGATGACTGTTTCACTGTTTTTTATGGTATATGTAATGCTGTGAGAATTTTTGTACCCTCCACCAGACTGATACCTTTGAACAATAAGATCCCTTTGATGCTTTGTCAACTCTCTGTTACCCATGACTTTTGCTGTAAGATGCACCTGAGTAACTGTCAGGAAAATCCTACTAGGGTAGCTGAACTCAATTTGGTGTTAATCAGTCACTTTAATTGATGAATGATGTAATTAAAGCAAAAGGTGCTTCAACAAAGTATTAGTTTTAGGGTGAGCACACTTACGGAACCAGCTTATTGTACATTTTTATATACACTTTCCCCCCTAACAGATACAGAATACAGAAGAAACAGTTGAAGTATAGCTTCAAATGTTCCCAAAGCTTGTATCTTAATAAAATGCTAACATCCTCACATTGGTCAGTCTAATTATTTCTCTTGCCTGTCTTGACTGTGAAGTGGTACTTATCCTCTCTATATTCCAAAGTCTTATTAGGCTCTTCAGGTGCACTTGTCTTATTACTTTGTGGATAAGGGTCATCCATCCATCCATCCATCCATCCGTCCATCCATCCATCTTCTACTTATAAGAATGTTAACATCCAAATTGCCTACAACTGTGCAAGTATACATTTTGTTTATTAGATATACAACTTAAAACTTGATACACTCCAGTACAACATCTCTGCATTAAAACTGTGTTTTTTAAAAATGTATGGAAGGGTTTCCACCAGTGCTTTGCAAGTCTGTCTGCCTGCCTGCCGGGCCTAATATGACTTCCAGCCAACCTTAAGCATCAGTGATTTCTTCCGTTTATCCAGGTTAAATCAGACGACTGTTAATTCTGGAGGGTGTGTGTGGGTTTGTTGTATTTGCACATTACTTGTGGCTGATGTGATAGTTGCTAGAGAAAACTGTTGGCAGTAGTTGCATAGTGCCATAATGACAGCAGTGTTTGCGGTGGTCAAAGCAAATCCACACAGCTGAAAGGTCTTCTTCATGTGCCTTACTTTGATAATGAGTTATCTGGTGAGCTGTCTAAACGTAGCAGATAAATGTAGCAAAAGTGTACAATAGAGTCGGACTGCAGTTATCTGTAATACATTCAACATGTAGCACATATGGTTTGATTTGCCTCTATAGTTTTGATGTGTTTCTAAGTGCCACACTCGACTGTGTTCAAAGCCAAGAGAGCTGAAGTGGTGCAAGCATCAACAACAGCTAGGGAAGCTAGCTAATTCATTCAGTATTGAACTGGTCTTCCTGCCTGTGAAGAGAGCAGATGTGCACATGGCCCTTGAATTAGATCATGAGTTGCCAGGCGGCAGATGTACCTAGAGTAGCATTGCAACTTTCTATCCATTTAACTATTGTAACTTGGGAATTCAGGCTTATTGATAATGTTCATTTGGAGTGCATAAATATCATATGCTCTAGTATAATGTCAAACCAGGATAGTAGACGAGTTAACATTTCTTAAAGGAATAAGATGGTGTTTCAAATGAGTCATAAACAATACTTAAAACGTGAAACTTTTTACACACTAACACAAGGCTTCAGCCATCTGAGTTAGATAAACTGTGCGGTTATTGTGCAAAGTATTTTCAGTGCAACCATTCCTTTGTTTCTTGGTGAGCAGTTTCTTGATTACCTTTTGTAGAAGTAAACCCAGCAGTAGAAGTAAGAACAGAAACACAAATACTTTTTCAATTGCAGGTCCATGGGGAGCCTGACAAACCACTTCTGCAAACACCTTATGGGGCAGCCATAGTGGAAACACAATGAGTAATTCAATAATGATGTGTTCTATCCATTGCCAGCGAACTTCATAACCATACCATATGTTAAATCATGTTTTTTTTTTTTTAACTCTGCCATCCAGAGAAAGACACCATACAAAAACTGCTTATGTCCAGATAACAAACACCTCCTCACTGCAGAAAATTCAGGTCTTGTTAGAATTTGCATTCTACTTTACCTCTATGCTGTATTTTGACAGTCTGACAGGGCCTCCTCACTTGAGTGACTAAATACCCTTTCCAGAATCTTCTCCTCCAATAGGAGGCTATTTGTTGAGACATTGCTTGGGCCACTGCTTTCAGTCATCTAGATGCTTTCCCTGTGTAACCTCATCAACCATCATGCAGTAAGTTATCAATAATATGCCCGGAACATGGAACTATACCATCTCCCAATAACTTCCACACTCCACCGTGACTGATCAATTGCTTTCATGGCATGAAATACACAATATTTAACATCATTAAGAACAGAACTCTTCTGTTCACTGATGGCTTGCTCTATATGCCCCTCTGTAGAGGTATGTGATCAGGATCCATCCAAACAAAAAAAATGTTTTCCAACTGTACTTTCTAACTTCATTGCAGATAACCTGATCCTTTTACATCTCATCTGAATTACTGTAACATAATTTAAATTTGACTGTCCAATAAAGGACTTGGGCATGCTCCAAAATGTCCATAACTGTGCTGCCAAGGTTCTTACGTGCACAAAGTCCTGAGAGCACATTGCCATGCTGACAGCCTCTTCAGTAGCTCCCCATCAAGTCTTGTGTGACATTTAAAATTGTCCTCCTCACCTACAAATCTCTTAATAACTCGGCTCTTGAATACTTATGTGATCTCCTGCACAAGCAGTGCTCAGTGCAGAGACAAATAGATGAGACTTAGTCCAACCTAAACTCTCTGTGGTTAGGGATATGGTGGGGGTGGAGCTGGACAAAGAGGTGGAGCTTAAATAAACCACTGGCTTTCCAGTGAGCAGCCTTTCTGCACACACACAATCCCTCTCACGCTCTGTACTTAGTGGACTGCTTGCCACTCCTGTCCCCAGGCTAGAGGAGAGGGGACAAGGCCTTTACTGATACTGTTCTCATCTGGAACACTCTCCCTGCCTCAATCTGCAGCACTAATTGTATCTTCTCTTCTTCTCTTCTTTCATCAGATTTTCTATCTTGACTTACTTGTTTTGCATTTATATGTTCATAATGGCAAATTGAGCTGGCACCAAACAAAACAAATTTCATTGCCATAATAATGCTCATTGTTACATGGTACATGACAATAAAAGAATCTTGAATCTTGAAATTTAATTTTATTTGGTGTAGTAAATAGGCTTTCCCTGAATAGTTTCCTGGAAATTCTTTTAGATTCACCTGAGTGGTTTACATATCAGTGGGATAAGAGAAACACGTGAACCTGTGCTTTCAGTACCCAGTGTAGCCCACATGTGCAGCAGTAACTACAACTAAACATATCTGGAAACTGTTAAACAGTTCTTTACATGGACTTGGAGAACTTTCAGACATTTTAATGCTCAAAACAGCTTTAACTATGGGGTGTTGGAGGTTTTCTCTGATATAAACTGTGCTGTCTCACAAAATTTTTGTCTGATTAAAGTTGGCCTTTCCAAAACACACCTTTATCCTTCTTTAAATATTATTTGGCAGAATGACTTGTGTCCTGAGAATCAGTGTTTATGACCCAACATCTCTTCTGTTCACAGATAGATGTACTGACATTTTTCTTTGGAATATGTGGATATAAATTAAAAGTTCATTGCTCCCTCATGATCCTGATACAGTACAACAAGCCCCAAACATATAGTTAGCACCACCATGTTTCACATAGTTAATAGGAGTCTAATGCTAGAATGCAATATTTTCTTTTCTCCAAACACATTTCTCATTCGTGCTAAAAAAAAAAAAAAAAGAATTTATTTTGGTCTCACCTGTCCACAAAAACATTGTTCTAACAGGCTCATGGCTTGTTCATGCCATGTCATACACTTCCACATGTGAAGAAAGAAAAGAAAATTTGATAATCCCATTCTTTAACCTCTTCAGAAGGAGAGCCCCTCACACCAGGATTCTAGCATGAAGCGTACCAAAATGACGAGAAGACACTCAAATAAAAGCATCAACCAAGCCCTGCCACCCAAAAAAACCCCCAAAAAACACACAATTCAAACCCCAAGCAATTATATGAGCATGTAAAAAAAAAAACATGATAAACAGCGGATGTCCACTTTAGTGTTTCTGTAATTTCACCACTTCAAGCAGGCCACACAAACCAGGTGGCAAAGCAGAGACTCAGCTGATTACAAAGTTTGACTCACTCTACCACGAAAACTCAACGAGCTAGCAATTCAGAAAATCATAAAGTATCCCTTACCTTTGCTGTTTTGTGGTCAAAAATGACATTCCAGCTCCAAAAAAAGCACTGCTAATGCCCACTCCTGTGACTAAAGCAGGAAGGTCCTGGATGTTCAAATACAGACTAAGGCGTTCTCATAGTGAAGTATGCACTCTTCCTACGAACATATAACAAATAACGTGGGGGTTCCACCTGGACATACCTGTGTTAAAACATTTGTGCTGGGTGGGGGCGCCCAAAATGCCCTTTTGTGGAGCAAGCCTTCCTGTGGGCCTTCACAAGAACATTTATTAATATTAATTATTAATTAAGCATAATAAAATACCTCAGGTTCACTTTTTAGTTCCTACATTTGCACAGTTACTCATCAGATATTACTTTACTAATTCCAAGATGAATTGGGCTACTATTCTATGATTCAAAGGTGGTTTTTACTCTAAGTCAGGGGTCTCAAACTCCTGGCCTGTGGCAATTTGGCCACATTACATTAAATATTTTTTGACATTAAGTCATGGACCGGAAGTATCAGGTAATTTATATGCAGAAACAAAGAAGCTCACAAAGGATTCACAAATTTCAAATTAAATGTCTTCTGGTCAATAAAGTGATAAAATGAAGGTGAAAATATTTTGCCTTTTATTATATTAGAAAGGAAATTGATCAGAATTTAATTCCAGGACAAAAGCAAAATGTTATATCAGAAACAGCCAATATACCTGGTCCTTTGCGATATTTTTATGTTCCAGTGAGGCTTTCATATTCAACCCTTACAACCTTAAGGATATACTGAATTACACATCAGTCTCTTATCCTACAGGTTTGGGGGACTGTGAAAAGTTTTACTTTCCTTACTGCCTCACATTGGCAATGGTCACCAGGAATTCAAGCAGCTGAAATGAACCAGTGGGGACAGGATTCACTGTCAATGTGGATTTAGCTGCTGTGGTGACCCCTTGGTGGAGAATACAAGGGAGCAGCTGAAGGTACTACTTATCTCAAAATACTACCAGGGACATTTGAGAAAACCATCTGGACTGGTGTTTCATACACTGAATACAAAAAAGGGATAGAGCAGGTGATGTCTGAGTAAAATGAACCTTTTCAGTTTTAGAAATAAATATTTTCACACTGTTGACATTAGTCATGAGAGTGAGGGGGATGCAGTAGAGTTTCTGCTGCTGACGCACAACTGGGGTTGGTAAGAAGAGGTCACAAAAGCCAGGTCAGCCCTTCCTCTATATATGAGATTGAAGAATTCCCCATGCACGTGGTCCAAGGGCAGTTGGAGGGGTGGCTGGTAAAGAAAGACATATCCTGTGGCTTCTGTGTTCTTCGTTGTGAACAAAGAGAGGGCAGTCAGTTCCTCTTGGCTATGTCCCAGTGTCCATGTGGGCAGCCTGACGGTTTTATATCAGCACTAGCTGAGAAGAGGAGAAGGTTTAAGGTCAACCAGCTGACGACTGGCCTTGTGGAACTCAGACAGAAAACAGGCAGCAGCCAGATAATTGGAATCAGCGCTTATATGGACAGGGTAAACTGTTTTATGCAAAAACATAAGTTACACTCTTATAAGCAAAAGGGGGCTAGTGGGCTGAATTCAATACAGTAGCTGCTAACACTCAGCTGGAGCCAGACGAAACCTTACAAGCTGGGCCAAAGCTTTGCCTGCATTGACACACATCAGAGAGAGCCCTAGGGCACAAAAGACTGCTGGCCAGTGGTCTAAATTCAGCAATATGCTACTTGTCCCCAGCAATGTCTGCACTATTCAGAGAAGTGCTAACATCAACAGAAGAACTGAGTAGAGAAAAGAGTGACCCTGCACCTCCCAGCTCAGTCGCTTGATCTAAATGGCATTGGGAATGGGTTCCCTGCTGTAGCTCACTGCACTTAAGGTCAGAAGCTATAGAAAAACCTAATATATCACTCTTCTACTGATGTTTTACATTGATGGCTCAAAAACAGGCTTAGTCACATCTGGTTGTTGTGAATATATCTATATCTATACATATCTATATCTATAGATAGATAGATAGATAGATAGATAGATAGATAGATAGATAGATAGATAATATAAAATGATATAGATATAGATACTATAAAATGAGGACACACACCGTGTTGCAAAACACCCACAAACAGTATTAAGTGTAAGTGTAACAGTAGTAAATTCAGTAAGTGTAGACAAATACAACAAGCATATGGCATATACAAAATGTAATGCAGAACAGATAGTGGTAATTCAGACTTTGCAACATCTTATTTTAATCTTATGAAACATTTGGGAATGTGTCTGCACTATGATGAAAAAATAATTACAAATTATATTGTTATAATGGCTATAAAGCCAATGGTCAACTTATCAAAATAAAACACATATAAATAAAGTGTTTCAGAACCACACTGTAATTTCTTTAAGAATGTAGGTCATTATGTCACCGAAATATCATTTTAATAACTGTGTTTTCTTTGGTCAGTCATTTTTAGCACAAAATCATGAAAAGGAAAAAGGATATTGATACCAAAACACTGTGCACAAAAAGAAGCTGCATTTACAGTAAGCCTCAACACAAACCGATCACTCTGTACAGTCTACTCTTTTCTTATCCAGCCAGTAAAAAAAAAAGTATTGTACTCATACGCTGACTCATAATACAGCCATGTAATGTTTTCAAGGAAAAGCCCAATGTTATCCATAACTGCAACACCAGCCTCAAACACTACTTGGTGCATTCCCAGCTCACCCCTCCTACACACAAGCAGAGCCCTATGAATAAGCTTCCCACAGTTTGCCAGCTCTGTAGATGTTCTCTCTGCCCTTTCTGCAACAATATTACAGCCCTACCACTCAAGAAACAGGGATGCTTCCAATTCATCAATGGCATATATATTTTTGTACATTTGTGTTGATCAACAGAGAAAATAGCAATTTTAGTTATCCACTAGATAGTGCTGTTAAACCTTGTTAAATTTTCTTAGTTTGCATGTTTTTTCAACTTAGACAAGATAACAGGTCATTAAATTTTGCAGATAGGTTGTGGACATTTACAGAAAAAGGATGTTTAATTCAGGTCATTGTTGTTCCATCTTTCTGTCTGTCTTTAAGTTGCTTTAACCTGGATTTTTGGGTCCAGTGTGAACAGGACCATATTATCCAAAAAGAGCAGACATAAGAACCTAAGACGACCAAATCCAGCAATTCTGCCTAGAAATTAGGGACAAAGAGAAGCCCTGGCAAGGCCTGACACCTGCCAGAAAAGAGTCTGATTTATTGTTGGCAATGCATACCAAGCTCTCACTATAGTTCTACAGGAGTTCAAATAGCCCATACTCTCAACACCTCTATGGTCTGTTTGAATGTTTTCTCTAAGTTCATAAAACACATGTAGACTAGCTAGGCATACTTGCAAGGTAAAAAAGTGGTCCAGTGTTTCCCAGCCTACACAAAAACATCATTGTTCCTTCTGAATCCAAGTTACAATTAACAGTGCCATAACACAGACCTTACGAGAGAGGCTGAAGAGTGTGCTTACTAGCACCCCACCCAGAGCCTCCGGGAAGACTGGGTAGACTGAGGTAACGTCCGGTGCAAATGACTGTCCAGACCAGGTCCCTGACCTGAGGTCTCAGGAGAGCAAGCCTCTTGTCTCTATAACCAGGTTTGGGAATGTGAGCGCTCCGTCTCTGACTGCTGCCCAATCCACAAAGTGTCGGCAGAACGGGTTAAGCAACAGAGGCTTACCAGGGAGGGTGAGGTTCAAACCTCAAACTTGTCCACAGTTCCAATCAGTAGGCAGAATATCAGTCTAAGAGCAACGCCTATACCATTCTGAGGTATCTAAGGGAAAACATACAGCAGAAACAAATGGAACTACACTTGCTCACATCAACACAAGCTTTGTTCAATATGTGGAAAACTAACCTGTTATTTTGTCCACTTCCTGGATATGAAAATCAAGTTGAAGGATCACTATTTTGGAGGAACTCCAGCACTTATCGCAGAGACATAAGTATAAGTGGACATAATAGAACTTCAGTGGCGTGATCTATAAATACCAGAAGCACTGTATTGAATTTTGCAATCAACCAACTTTAAATCAGGTAAGTTTTATTTTGATGCATGTATGTGTGTATGTATGTATTTATTACTGCTGAGGTCCATTTCTTTTTGAACACATATTTAATAAATACTGCATCATTAAACTGGTCATTAGTAACTTTAAATCTTAGGTAATATCAAAGAGGTATTTTTTAAATTTCTTTTGCTTCCTATACATTGGAATGTAGAAGCTAAGATATCCTATACCCTTCTCTGTTTGAGTTTTTAGGCAGACAATAATCAGCACTCCCAACAATGCAATGCCAAAACTGCCTGCTTTGCTTATTCTCTGTTTATTTTGTCTTGTTTAGAACAGACAGACAGATTAGAACTGACAAATTCATCTTCTGCATTTGAAAGCAAGACATTCAGCAAAATATGCTACTGTACCAGTAGCAAATTCTTTATTACAGTAGACACATGAGTATTGCTGAGAACGAAGGTAGGCTACATTCAAACTGTGAGAGTCACAGAGATTAGAATGGAGTGAGGGAAGACACAGAGAACAAAAGAGAAGCAGGAAAGTAGGAAACTCTGACAAAAAATAGAACAACGTTTTCTAACCTCATTTTTAAGTTGCCAGGTGAAGGCTGTCCATCATAAACTGATACAATATCAAAGTCTTCCTCCAGTGCCAATGTGATGAAGGTTAGCTGGATTCGGTTCCTTTCCCCTGTTATTATCAGCCACGTACAATTGGCGTAGTTGGGGTAGCCATGGGGGAAACCAGGTGACTCTATGGTGCCATTCAGGCCTTGGACTACACCACCACAAGACTCAGCTAGAAGAAAGAAAGACAAAGAGAGATAAGACAAACATCGTGCAATAAATTATATATAATAGACATATATTTTTGGTATACACATCCTGTATTTTATTCCTGCCCTGCATTCTTTAGATTTAGCCTGTGGCTCTGTAACCTTTATTAAGTTTTATACAGGAATTAGAAGAAGATGATAAAAAGGGAATTTGCAGTCGATTCAAACAAGTGTGATAAAAGTTAAACATACATTTTTTTTAATTATGTATGTGCTCCAAAACCTCTAGAAATAATGTAATGGATAGTGTATTTCAACACGGAGCAGAGTTTAAATATGTGCTACGCGCCAAGCCAAGTGTTAACAAGCCCTTGTCCTCACATGCAACTCTAACATAATGCAACACATGCCTCACAGCCTCCCTCGACACTGCAGCATATGTCATTCAAAGCTTTCATGCAAAGTGCCTGAACATGAACACACATGGCACATATTTAGATTTCATGGCTCAATCCTCTCAGTCCTGACAGTCTCAGCAACGTGATCTACTGATCTAGGATCAAAAAAAAAAATTATGCATACACTCATACACACTCAAGCATGCACAGAATACTGTATGGTGCTGTTTAAATCACATGTGCCATGTGATCACATTGCTCAGTAAACTCCCATGACATTAAACACTCAGACATCAGAGACTTGCAAATGTAAGACCTTGTAGAACCCTTAGACTCCCATCAAACCATAGATGGATGTAAAATATTGTAGAACAAAGAATATATTATACTGTAACTGCATACATAAATATATACACAAACACCAAAGCCAAAAAAAAGAAAATAAGGTATTTTAAACATGACTTAGTTATTCTGCCTGTACATGCAAACGTAAAGTCATTTATGCATTATTATTATGTAACCAAAGCAACATATTTAAACCCTGCTAAACCTCCAGTTAGAGAAGCCACATGTAAATAAAATGCACAAGGTCTGTATTAGGCATAATTCATACAATATATAGTTTGCAAGTGCTACACTTCTTTTTTTACCACCTGTATTTTCACCTGTTTGGTTTCAGTACATTTCCACAAACTTTCATTCTCTGCTTTATACTTGAATATACACAATATTTTCACAGGCACATATACAAAAGAATAAAATTAAAATAGCTTCCAGGTTTTAGAGAATAACAGTTAATTAAATATAAGAAAAAAATAATGATTAATAATAATGCAGCTCTTAAAGCTACCAAAATCTAAGCTCATATAACAAAACTGGTAAAAGCTACCCAGCTGGAAAACGAGTCAAAATCTCAAACAGCTAAAATGAGCTACGTGAGGAGGGCTAAAGCTGGTCAAATTCTAAGAAAATATGTGAAAGCTAGCTGGTGTACTGTTACATGGGGGGCACACTCAAAAAGATCAATTTTTTGGTTAAAGCGATTTTGCACACAGTTCTCAGTTTCCAGCTGCATCTAAGGCATGACATTACAGTACCCTAAAACCAAGAGAAAAAAGACAGTCATGTTTTAGGGATATTTCACTTTGGCCTTAAATTTTTAAGTAATTACTGTCCTCATTACTGTTCTCATTTACAAACTCTACCTGGACTTCTATTTGCTGTATGTATTTTGCTATTAAAAAATATACAGGGCACATAGTGCAGGGTGCATGCATGCGTGCATGTGCTGGTCTTTGAGCGCGTGTCTGTGTGGCCCACATGAAAGGCAGTGGTAATTGTTTGTTAGGTTGTGATGGCTATTGATTTATTCAAATTGCATTACTAAGAACACACTCTTTTTTCATCCAGACACACAATTTATTGTACACTTTATTACTAGGTCATGATCCAGTCACAGAAATGCTAACAAAATGTTTGCGAGTTTTTGTCTTTTCCCATCAGTCTCATATCAGAATTTGTCCATTGTGCACATACCAGATGTTCTTGTTTCAGTGAAGTAGCAGAAAATACACAAACATCTAAATACCTATACACAAGCACAAATTGACAAGCTGGCAGTAACAGAGAAGCACACATGTATCTGTGCTCACACACAAACTTAAAACCATCTGGAGTGTCCAGATTAATTTCAGATTGTTCTTCGCTTTGTTTCCAACCCAATTCACCTCTCCCCCTCAGCCGTATCTGCGTCTGTATCTTATTCTGTCTTCAGTTGTCTCTCTCTTTCTGTCTGCCATCTCTTCCACTGCCAGATCCTTCTTGAGCAGATGGGATAAGTAGAATTCAAGTGTTATGTGCATCAAGCCGAATGCCATATTGTAAGCATCAAACTTCAGGCATTTCGGTAAAATGTACCTCTTAGGTTATGCAGGGTCGAGGACTTTAGATTTTGTTCATTAAGTGCAGTTTTTTTTCCTGCAAGACTGTCCAGTAACTTAAAAATGAAGTCAGTTCTTTTAACATCTAACAAAGATATATCTATTATCCCTGCTCTGCGCATGTCCAAACCAGCTTAACCTCACCTCTCTTACTTTGAGCTGTCCTTCAGATGTACTCATTTTTAATTCTATCCATCCTGGTCTCTCTCAGTGAAAATGTTCTACCTCCTGTCTCTTTGTCAGTGCCAGAGTCTCCAAGCCATACTTTATGGCAGGTCTTACTACTGTCTTGTATGGCTTCGCTTTCAGTCTTGCTGCTATTCTTCTGTCACAAATCACCCCCACACTCATCTCCAGCCACTCCACCCTGCCTGTACTCTCTTCATCACCTCCCTTGTGCCCTATCTATTGCTTTAAATGGTTCATCTTAGGTATTTAGACTCATCTACCTTCACTATCTCTACTCCTTGGTAATATGATGATGAATTGAAAATAATATATTAGGGATATCAACTAGTTTTTCAAGTGTAGTACTTTTTTTTTAGAGATTTTCAAATTCAAAAAACTTTATTTGTCCCCAGGGGACAATTAAAAAGGAGGGGTAACAGGGAATTGCAATAGTTTATTCAGAGTACCATATTTCTTTTTTTTTTTTTAAAATAAGGTAATCAAGCAAATATTTATCAACACATTGAATGTCAACTTCCTGGTGGCACTGAACAAAAAGTTAGAGGGCCCCTAAATCAATTGGCCTCATGCTGTGATAACCTTTCAGGCTGGTGGGGACCACTATTGTCGACATAAAATTTCATAGCAATCCTTTCAGTATGTGGTGAGGTAGTTTCATCTGGGAGCAAAATTGTGATCCTGCCAAATGACTGATGATCATTATTACTTTTAGAAGTATGTGGCTGGCGTGGTTAAACAAGCATCTAGTTGTATGTAAGCACCATAGATTTCAAGTGAATTTTATAAGCTTGGTTAGCAATCAGTATTTATAAACAGCATAGGAGCATTGCACAGAGTGAGATTAAATTATCTGTTAATATTAAATGATGTTGTGCAATGTATATATGAAATGTTACAAATTTTAGACACCAAAACTGAAGTACAAACTCAGTGCATGGCCTGTTAGTACATTAACCCCACAGCAAGTCATATTACTTATCAGATAATTACATTTAAAATGCTGCAAATATCACCAGCACTATAAACACAGCGGAAAAGTCCTGCTCAATGACTTCAACTAACTGAGGTGCCACACAGCAGACAGATAGTGGCCTAATCAGCACCCACCTGTCACTTAAAAGCACCTACACCCCTAATAAGGCATACTATAAACCTTAATATAACTTAAAAGATGAGTTGAACTCTTGTCTTGAAGTGAAAAAATTGGGTAAAAATGTTTTTTAGGCCCTGAGTGTAAGAGAATTCAAGATAAAGAAAGTCAGCTCTCCCTGTACGTATATGTGACAAACTTTTAGTGAGTCTATGAGTAGTGTTTGAAATAGCCACCCTGTGGTGTAATTTATATTTATGTACTGTGTAAGAACAATCAAGTTACAATTAAGTATTGACATGAACTCAAATGCTTTACACAATCAGTATGTGTTACAATACAGGCCAAAGTCTTACTGTCATGTTTATGGTTATGTCTCTTCATACTCCGTGTTTATTTAGGTTAGCTCCCTCAGTGTCTCCCTGCTGTGCTCTTGTCTTCCGTCAAGTTCAGTGTCATGTTGAGTGGTCTTGTTTCCTGTTTTACTTTGGTTTCTGTCCTCCCCTGTGCATTGCGTTCTGTTTTACTTCCTGCCCTTAACTGTTATCACCTGTGCTCCCTTCCTCACCTGTTGCCACGCTGTCCTTAGTCTGTGTCTACTTAGGCTCCGTCTTTCCTGTGCTCTGTGTGTCAGTCATGTCTGTAAGTTTGCAGCGTTGCTCAGTCTCCATGCCATGTGAAGTCCACATCAGTGTTTACCTAAGCCAAGTCTAGTTCAGTGTTTTGCTCCTGTTTTGCCTTGGACCATATCAGCTTTTAAATAAAGCTCACCTTTTGTTTTTAAAGTTCTGCGTTTGGGTCCTCTCATTAAAATGCTCATTGTGACACTTACAGGTACATTCTGGTTGCTTTAGATCCCATGGAACCCATGGAAAATTTTTGCATGGTATTTGTGAGGCTTTATTATCATACAAGTCTAAACAATGAGATTGTTGTACAAAAAAAACCCAAACAGTTGGTTTACCTATTTGCAACATGCATTACCAAGAACTGCAAGACACACCAGCAGTAAAACCAGCTAAAATTGACACTTTCCCACTTGTAGACAGATATTTGTAATGCAAAAACACATTATTTCTTAATTATTTTTCCCAACAACCCAAATAAAATGCTGCTTTGTTTGATAATAGATTGACATAATGAAAAAAAATTTACATAACAATCAGACAGACTGTTAAATTTTAGGTCCTGAGAGGCAGCAGAGAGGTGGAGAGCTGTAGTAGAACCTGACCACAAGGTCCCTGGCTCATAAATCAAATGCTGGCCTCTTCTTTCCACGGCATGCTGGGCCACAAATCAAATGCATCTTTCTAAGTTACGCTGTGTAGAACTATTGACTGCAGTGATTCAATACCAGCTATGAAAAAGTGGAGAGGAGAGGAGAGGCAAGAAGAGGAGAAATCAAGGAGAGGAGAAATCTGTTGTCTGGTATCCCTATTTTCTTTCCTTTGTTTCCTCTTCCCCCTCACTCTTCTTGTGTACCACCCCTCCCTCTTTTTCATTATCTCTGTGTCAGAATCATTGTGTCTCTCCCACATTATGTTTGTCTTTCTACAACCCTCCATCTCTCTCCATCTCCCATTCTATATCTTTCTCTTTTAAACCTTCTGTCCATCCTTGCTCTCTTTATTACACCAGTGTTATCACCATGCCTGTACCTCTCTCCATGCCTGTACCTCTCTCCATTCGTCTCTATCTCCCTCGTGGTCTTTCTCCCTGCAGCTCAATTTCTCTATCTCTCTCCCCAGCTCTGTCATCCCCCATCTTTTTCCTCTTTCTACCTCTGTCCTGCTCTCTGTACATCCCTCTTTCACCACAATTATCTTTGTATTAGCATCATCACATTGCTCCCTAAGCGTCATTACGTTTCTTTCTCATTTCCTCCGTATTATTATCACTATGTCATATTGTCTCTTTCCTGGTATCATTATATCTCTCTTCTGTTTCCACTCTTATCCTGCTTGAGTGTTAGGTTGTATTTATTCCACCCACTCACCTGCTATATTTATCACACAAAGAACAAATACCACAACCTCTCTCTGTCTGTCTTTTTCTCTATCATGGTCTTTGACAGCCCCCTGTCAAACTGTTTAAATAAGTGGGGTTGCAGATGGATTCAGCCATTTAGACCATTTAGCTGGTGCTCAGTGGGGATAAAAGCAGGTCTCTGGAAAATAATATGAAAGTCCATCTGTGGAGTTAACTATGCTAAAAACAGTATTGGAAAAAGTCTTTCTCCTGTTCTTGCGTGCAGGAAATTACTCTTAATGCTTGTTCACTAGTTTGAATTTTTTAGCAGCCAGTTTTACACTCACTCTATTAAAAGAAACAACACAGAATTTTAATAAGATGCATGATTCTTGCAGTGCTTCAGCTCTTTGGTCAGTGCAGCCATTTACAGTAGATAGAATATACTGTTGCATATGATGCATGCAGAAAAGTGAATGTTTTGAAACCATACAGCTCTTTAAATGAGAAGTTGCCCAGAATTTCATCTAAGGTTCTGCAATCTGGGGAAAAGCTTATACTGTGCATGTTTTTGTTACACAGTGTGAAAATCATTGAAGTGCTAACTTACAAACTAATAAAGACTGAACAAACAATGTACCTTTCAGCTGCTTCCTTGTATTCTCCACAGCAGATTAACCCACACTGGTAATTTGGTAGAGATTTTACACCAGATGCCCTTCCTGACGCAACCCTCCATGGTGAGAGGGGCTTGTGTCCCCACCTGGAATCGAACTAGGGACCTTTCGTTTCAAAGGCGAACGCGCAAACCACTACGCTACCGGGGACCCTTGAAAACTGTACAAACAATACTGAAGTTTATTCAGTAAGCTGGTCAATGGATCTATTTGTCAAATTCAATAATAATGTACTTGTCAGATGTTAATTAGATGTGCACGAAAATAAGTAAATACAGTATAGTAGCTAAACAAATGTAAAGTAAGGGACAGCACATTCTCTAATACCAGTCACCATAACAACAACTGGATATTGAGAGACATGTATCATGTCCCATATGACACTCACGCTCACACAAATGAAAAAACACACAGAAACGTGCAGGAAGAATCAAGGCTACATCCAGAGTAAATCCCAAACATTGTCAGCATGGAATAGGAGTTGCTGTCTGAAGATAGCAGAGATAGGTGGGATTAATGGTGTGTGTGTGTGTGTGTGTGTGTGTGTGTTTGTGTGTGTGTGTGTGTGTAAGTGACATACAGACAAGATCAAAGATAGAAACATACTGAAATAAAGATAAGGTGACACACAGGAGAGGGAATTGCACATGACTGCACATGTTTTACGTATTTCTATGTGCCTGTGTCTTTATGTATATCATAAAAAAATATTATTACTCTCACTTTGAAAAACTAACCATCTGAATTTCTGAGGGAAACTAGGATCCTGCATCTGTTTTCAATCATTCCTTAACCTACAAATAAATTAAGATGCTCTGATTAGAATGAATGGAGATAAATCAAGGATTCAGATCAAGCTGAAGCAGTACAATCAAACATGCTACAAACTTCAGAATAAAAATAATTTAAGAGTTCAACTATGGTCTCACTACCACACTTTCTTAAACTGTGAAAACCTTATAGCTAGATCTGATACATCATTGAAATCACAACATGTTTTTCTTGTAACGATATTAATGTCTCTGCAGACATGGTTGCTCA
This sequence comes from Etroplus canarensis, assembly GCA_015106775.1. Lineage (NCBI taxonomy): Eukaryota > Metazoa > Chordata > Actinopteri > Cichliformes > Cichlidae > Etroplus > Etroplus canarensis. The sequence continues at coordinate 20,555 of VUQH01028558.1, read as the reverse complement.
CAGGCACCAGTGGAAATTCTGTCAATCCATTATTTGTATTTGCTTCAACAGTCTCAGTAGAGCAGCCCATTCTTGTTTGTTTGGGGCTCTGGGAGCTGCTGTCAGTCCAGTCACGCCAAAGCACTAGGGGCATTTTTATGAAGCGTTGGCAAATGCAGTGCAGAAATCTGCCACAATGACAGCTCATTACCAAAGTCAAGAAATAAAAGAGTTGTGTAGATTGGTCTTTTGTGTTTAAATAGTTCAAATGACATGACTAGCTCTCATATCAAAGACAAGTAGGTGACTGAGACATGTAACCTTTACTGTATCTTTCTACACCGCACAGTGACCTGCAGTCAACATAGGCTGACAACTCCAGAATATAAACAAGCATTAGAACCAAAGAAGAACAAGACTAGAACAAGACTGTTCACTCCTTACTATACTAGTTATTTTGTATGCTTTGAAATTCACAATACAGATATATTTAAACCCTCTCATCTTTTTAATACCTAAGTTTGCCTGAGTCTGACAGGGTCCACTGCGACAAAGTTCACAATCAATAAAACCTGTTTTGAGTTTAGAAGAGGGAGGGAAGCAAACACAGATACCAGAGTGTGTCAAATAATTTGACACACTACTACAACTTCAAAGAGCTTTACCCACAACCTAGAACCTTCATCACAGACCTGTGAGTTTAGATGAAGCAGTTCTTGACTACTATTTCTTGAAGATCTCACATTCAAACTGTTACAGACTTGTGTCTATGTCACATCCAAAGGGCACATGAAAATGATGGTCACATGAATCCTATCACAGCACAATTGCACTTCTTAAGCTGCACCATTATGACAATTAGCAATTTGTTGGCCACTTGAGGGCAGTGGAAACAAACCCTAAACGATGCTAACACTGTCACCTTTTAGTTATTTGCTTTTTACCTATTTGAACATTAAGTAGATACAGAGCAGCATAAAGAATTTGGAGTTGAGTTCTACCACCTGATAAATTCCAATTTCCAATTAATAAAATAAACAAAAAATCCACTGTGGGAATGTCCTTTAAGCTCAGGTCCTCTACCAGATGCCTGGGAGCCTGAGGGTTCTGCACAGTACCTGTTCCTAGGACTGCGCTCTTCTGGATAGGGATTTCGGATGCCGTTCCTGGAATCTGCTTTGGCCACTCTCCCAGTCTTGGGGTCACTGACAAAATGAGGGCAGGGCATTTGTCTTGAGGAGGAGGCAGAGTTACCCTGGTAACAGGCATGCCAAAACCAGACCTGCTCTGCCTGGTTCAGCTGCTGGACGGCACTATTGAGACCTTCAGAGTCATTAAGCATTGTAATGTTCCAACTACCATGGAGACCGCTGTTGCCTTCGCCTTCCGCCTTTTCTCTAGCTCAGTCCAGCTTTGTCCAGCTATTGGTAAGATTTTTCAATATCAGTCACTTCTTCTATCTGCTGATGGTACACACTGTTCAGGGGCCTGTCCTACCATGATAGTTTCTGTTCTTGCTCCTATCTTGGGTTTCTGCTGCCTGAGGGATTCACTAAGCACCTGATCAGACATGGCCATCTTACTGATGTACGCATGGATTTTTGTTGTTTCATCCTGGATAGCGGTTCTGACACTCATTAGTTATCAGCCTTCTTCCTTTTGCTTCTTCCAGTCTCGGGGTGCTAGATTGAATGATAGTTTGAAACCCTCCATGCATTGTAAGAAGCTTGCTTGTCTTGAGGTCAGTGGCTCCTATTTCCTCCTTTGGCCAACTTATTATCCTAGCAGGGTATCTAATGACTGGCAGGGTGTTGGTGTTAATTGCCCAGATCTTGTTCTTTCTATTCAGCTGACTCCTCAGGACTTGCCTTACTCTCTCCAGGTATTTGGCAGTTGTGGCTTTCCTAGTGACTTCTTCATGATTCTCATTTGCCTGTAGGATTTAGCATTATTCCCTCTGGACTGCTGCCTTTCCAACTTCCATAGTAGCTTCCTTCTACTGTTGTTAGAGCACTGAGCTACCATGTGTTTGTTGGTCTTTATAGATAGTGGCCTTTTCTTCATCCATGTTCTCTTCATCCATATGAGATGGATTAAAAAAAGTGGTGTTGCCACTACACAACACACACAACACACACACACACACACACACACACATATAGGGGCGCATCACAGTCAATGAACACAGCCAATGTGTTCAGTTTTCGCTTATCCTTGAGTTGAGCTAAAAGAGAAAACAAGAATTCCTTCAAATTTTTGAAAAGTTGCCCAGTAAATATGATGTACATACATAACCCAGAGTCAGCACCTAAGAAAACACACATTTCTAGCTGAAACACACATTAGAATCTTCTAAGGTCAAGGCTAGTTGGAAAAATTTCAAATCCACAAACTCAGCAATCTCCTGAACATGTGTTAGATCCCAGCAAAGCAAAATGGGTGCTGAAAGCAAGTGATGTAAGCAATCCTATATGGGTTTATCCATAAGTGTGTTTGTGAGTGTGTGAGGGTGTATAGCCCTGGCTGTACTGGTGTGTGTCTGTATGTGGTAAAAAGTGCTACTATGCTGAGATGTTCTAATATAAATTGGAATCAGCGGTCAAGATTGGGTCACACGGTCATTGCTGACAAGACACAAACACAGCACCTCAAAGTTCCACATTTACATTTGCTTTTTTATTTCTCTTCTTATCATCGTCTGGAATTTTACACCCTTCTTACTAAGACATTTCTTCATAAAAGTGGGAATCAATTACCTATTTCATCTGACAATAATGCTGTTTTTACTGCAAATAAAAAAACAAATTAAACTGGTACTGCAGCCAATGAAAGTGAGCAGTAGTTTCATTTTCTTTTTTCTAAACAAAAAGATGGCCAAGTTGCCATTGTTTTCTCTCTATGATCCATCACAAGAAACTGCTTTATTCTTCAGAGACACCTTCATCAGTGTTGTTATGGTTTCTGGTTTTGATTTTATCTTGTGAAGCTGAGTGGTTTCATATCAAAATATAGTGCTTATACTTTGCCTCATGTTAATAATCTGCCATGAATAGGGAGAAAGACATCCAGATACACATGACAATACAAACTTAAATGTTGTGCCCTTGATTATTCACTATTGATCTTAACACTTAGTTGAGAAAAGTTACTCTCTAACTGCAACAAAAAATAACTGATATATTTATATTTAAATTTTTTTTACAACTTGCATAATGACTAGAAGACATCTACATAGGTAGAAAGGTAATTACATTAAAAGATATGTTTTCTTTTCACATGCTAAGCGGTATGAGGTTTTGTTTGTGCCAGCTTGTCAATTTTCATATCTATGTACAGATGTGTGCGTTATTAGAATAGGCCTATACACCCACACTAGAGAAATGGACATCTAAATTATACCTTCATAAAGGAATCAAAGCTTCCCCTGTCCAGGTGTGTCCCTTATAATTTTATGATAATTTCCATTAGAAACTCTTCCTGCTGTGAAAATGATCCACTTATCTTCCTCCTTTCCCTTTTGCTCTCGTGTCTCTGAAACAACCTTCATTTATCAGTATGCAATTTTCAGGCTGTAATTTAACAGTAATTTATTTAGGTATGTGTCATTGTGTCTTTTGAACTTTTAAACAATGATAAATATGGTGAGATTACAAACATGTATCTTTTAGCTGTTGCCACTATCTGACTGTTGTAGCTGAAAGATATGTAAGCATTTTAAACATCATTTTAAAAAGTTGCTGTGAAATGTCCAGTTATTTCAATGATCTGATTGAATCTGAAAGTTAAATCATCAGCATTTGCATTTGCAGCTTCTTTTAATAAATGTGTTACATCTGTGTAACAGAGACCACAGGTTCTGTTACCTTGTTTTATATTTATTTGTGAATGATTATTGTTTGAAATTTTCTTTATTGAGTTTAGCTGAATTTAGTTTAGTGACAGTTTGTGTGGAAGAGTGGAAGGAGAGGGGGACTGGCCATTCTTCATGTGTGAGGAAGACACCTCAGTCACAACTGTTGACAGTTTACAATTATTTTGAAATATGTATATTTTTGTGTTACATTTAGCAAACTTTACTTTGTGTTCAACTTATATAACTGTTGTTAGCGCTCACCTTTCTTTGCTGTCCTTACAGCAGAGCATGGAACAAGAGAGATAAAGGAGCCTAGCTGCCTGTTTAAGAGCCCTTGGGGCAAAACATTAAGACAGATAAGAGGAGTTTAGCAAAATATTTCTAGTGTATGTAATTATTTAAAATATAGAGAGGTTACAGAACTAATTATAGGAATTTGTATATGTGTGTAAATTTATTTGTTATGTCATATTTTGTTTGGTGTAGGTTAATGTAGATATTTAGTTTTCTTTTCTTGGTTTTACCACCAAAGTAGGTTGTGCTCAGTACTCACCTGAGATGGGGAGGGTATAAAGGGAAGCAAGCCACCTCTGGAGTGGTTGGTTGCTCAAGTCTTTGTGTGAACATTTACTTGTTAATAAAGATGCAACAAGTTGGTGCTTAAATTTTAATTCTGCCTCATGCCTCTTGTCTAAAGTTGAAGCCTACCACTAGTCAAACTGACAGTGTGCTCTAATTGTTGTTCAGTGGCTACTTGGTGTAAGTGGTGCACTGGATTGCATATAGTGTTTACTTCAAAGTTTTAAAGCATTTCCAACACATGTTCGCTCCCAACTCTTTACATACTGATGTTCGGTCAGGAACTCTTCAAATTTTAACACACCTGGCAGCCCTTTAAATCATTTCCAACACCCAAGGTCCAAAAAACATTTAGTGAGACGAGGAAGAAAAACAACCAACAAAAGCCCACAGAAGGAGGCAGGTAGGGTAGCAGGTGGAGTGGCAAGTGGCATAATTACAGTTCCAGTGAGAAAAAGAAGTTTGAGTTCTCCCTGGGACTGCTATTTTTAAACTTTTGTTTACTGTTGTTTTTGATTTAGTCTGCAACAAGGTTACACAACAGAACATCACATTACAACAAGTTGATCAATGTTATTCACTTCACCTGTCAGTGGTTCTAATGCTGTGATTGATCTGTGTATTATTCACCTTGAGTTCTATATACTGCGGCATGAAATCCTACAGGTTTTGCCTGTAATGACCCCCTGTTAACTCATTCATTCATTCGAATGATTAAATAAGAAGCATCAATTGTGCAGTGCTTGATTCTTAAAGGTAAGAAAAGACCTATGTAAGGGCAGTCCATTTACCAATCAATATTTTAGCTGACAGTCTGACATTAGCCTCTGAAATCACACAGCCTTTATACAGAAAATCGCCTGTGTCAGTGTGTGGTTTCTACTTTATTTAGCCTGTCCCTTCCTAGTGTCCAATGCTAGTGAGCTGCCTGTAACTACCGTGCTGACATCTTCTTAACACAGCTGAAGAATTGATACACAGGCTGTATGTGCACAAAGGGATCATTAAAGTGGATGTGCCATACTCAGTTGAAGCACCCCACACTGCATAGCTATATAGGGTAAAATTTAAGTTTTAACAATAAGAACACTGATGAATTCTTTGCAAGCGGTGGATATCTTTCATGATTCTTTTTTTTTCTTTTGCTTAGGTCTAAAATTTATAGTTGTGTCATATTTTAGTCATTTTGTATCTGAGCAACAACAAAACCAAAATCAGATAGATTTATTACAAAAATCAGTGAGCAGATTTATATCTAATAATTATGTTAAGCCTAAATAAATTTAAGTTCAGAGAAATGAATCCTGATGAGTCAGTCTGATGTACTTAAAAAAATAAAATTAAAAATAAATCAGTTTTGACAATGTGAATGTAAATGCAAATTGTGCTTTTTTGCCAGTCTGTCAAAAAAGTAGCAAACAAAAAAATGTTATCTAAAACTATAACCTGACAGACTAACTTCAGACAACTCTTCCATTTATTGCACTGAATTTTTTTTTTTTCTTACAAGATATCTACAATTCTAGTTAACACTGGTTGCTTTTAAAGATGTTGCAACATTGCCTTTTTTTTAGCAACTGCTTAAACATCCAAGTGTCCATCAATTAATTGTTACAGCTTGTAACATATTATCAGGTTATCACTTATACAAGTCATTATCTTCTTCTTTTGGCTGCTCCCATTAGGGATTGGCACAGCAGATCATCTGCCTCCATTATACAAGTCATTGTACTGTTGGTAAATAATTACTCTGTATCCAAAATTATTACTGTATAATGCATAGTGATTTGAAAATGATTCTGGCAGTAGGTTATGAGGTTGTTATAGTTGGAGATTTATTTAAAGCATATCAACAAGCCAGAAAAAGATAAACAAAACAAAATGGGACCGTTGCTGCAATAGATACCATTCAATTTGAACCACTGCTGATAGAGGCATTTAAGTCCAGAATACCTTTTTTAACTGATGATTTACAGTATACACTGACTGTTTTATAAAACAAATATTTGGTAAAAATTATGACTTTAAGCCACCCAAAGCCACAGTCTGTTTTTTTTTTTTTTTTAAAATGATGGTCAGGTTTAATTAAATCAGTTGTAAATAAATTAGCTTTATTTCTCCAGTGAAACTAATTGGAGCCAGTAAATTCCAGTATTTACCTAATTAGTTACACCTGCATTGGCTCAGTATTTTGTAATCCTAACTAGGGTTTTACTGTAGTAAAGAACATAGCAGTAAAGGAAAGTACATATCTGTATATTTAGTTTATCAAAGCTTCTGTGTATAGGGTTTCTTCCTGTTTTTTTTTTTTTTTTCTTTTTCTGTGTCCCT
>VUQH01028558.1:3321-13793 GCA_015106775.1 Etroplus canarensis | reverse complement strand
AAGGTACATTTATTTATTTTTATTTTTTAAAACTTTTTTTTTTAGTTTTCTTTTTTTTTTTTTTTTTTTTTTCTTTTTCTGTGTACCTGTCTCTTAAGTTTATTCCGCCCTGTGGATTATTGTATCTTCTGTGTATGTGACAGAGGGGGAGACAAAATGTGAGGAATATGGAAAGAGACAGAAAGGAGTATTTTGCAGAGTGATTTGCGTATCATAATTGCTGTGTGTGATGGTGGACAACTGAAACGCATGCAAGCTTTACACACACGCATGCAGAAGAAGAGCTGCTGTTCAGTGGTTGTGACTGGAACAAGGTGCACAAGCTGGTCAACAGACCACCACACTGAGCATACAGCCACTGACCCCATGAGAAATAACACTGGAAAATATGTACATGTTTGAGAAAAAAATAGAAAGACATCATCTAAAAATAACACAATTGTCTACATACAGATATACAGTGAGGGAGAAAGGTAGAAAAGAATACAAACTGTGAGAGGTAAAGAGGTAAAGAGTGCAAATGCAGCTCTTTGCATTCATATATTTGCCCTTGGGGCCCTAATACTCTATATGCTGCAGTACGCTTTGTTATTCATCTGTAGGGACATTGACGTTTCACATGAGCTGGCAGGTTGTGTGTGTGTGAGAGAGTAATGCACACGCACAGAGGTAATAAAATTGGAAGTGTACAAGTTAAAATGAAGATGGCAAGACGTGAGAAAGGGGAAAGCAGGGTTAACGCTCCAAGAGGAAAAACAACCACCAGAGAGGAATGAACGCACAAATGTCTTGTCATTGTGAAACACATGAGAGAGATAGAAAAAAAGAGACACAATGGGAGTAAAGAAAAGGTAATGCAATAAGGATGTTTTTTTTAAAGTTACTGAAAGATCTGTAAAGCTCCTTAATTTCCATCTACCCTAACCTGTCCTAAACACCAAGCATAATGTAAGATAAAACAATTTTCTGGTGCTTTTAAAATGCATTTCTTTCTTAAGCAACTTCTTGTGTATACACAAAATTTGCATTTAATTTCAAATTCAAACAGTCCATCTATTACACTACAGTGCACCAACTGTGCACCTGCCCTTCAAGAGGACTTCAAGAGGACTTAAAAGAACTTTGACAGGAATGACTTCTCATCAGTGGTGTCTGCAGCTGCAGCTAGATGGGGGATGGAGCTTATCATAGTTGACATAGGGTAAAAGGCAAGACAAGACCTGTCCATCACGTGTCTTAAACAGAGAGACAGAAAGCAGCAGACTCTCACACTGGTACCTTAGGCTAATTTTGAATCACCGGTTAATGTATCTGTCTTTACTGTGGCAGGAAGCTGGAGTAGTCAGCTGGAGACACATGCAAGGATAAGGAGAACATGCAAACTCCAGACAGAAAGGCCAGCCTAAGCGACCAGGAGAGCTGAACCCATAATTCTCTTGGCACACTACTGTGACTCCCTCAAACATTTAAATATTTTACATTAGGACAGTTTTCCTGTGTTTTTATGAAGTTTTTGTGATTAGCATTTTTGTCAGTGTTCTAACGGGTTTGAAATAAGGAAGAGATCATTTTTGACAAAGGATAGAATTCAAATGTGATTAAAAAATGGTAGGCTTGTTTGCTTTTTTAATGCTTCTGCTATGGAGAAATTATGTTCTCAGGTTGTCTATCTGTCTGTGTCCATCCATCTGTTACAAATCTTGTTACCACTACAAGAGCTGACTTGCTATCTGGATCTTTATTAAACTTTATGTAGTTCATGATGGATAGAAGGTCTGATACCATTTATGAGATTGTAGGGTCAAAGGTCAAGTTCATACAGGGTCAGATTTAAAGCAAAGGCATACCAGCCGAGCTCTAGTCATTTTTCATTTAACCTGGTGACTACCAGTCATGACTGATGGAGCACATGCACTTATTTTTGAACTATTAAACATTTTATATTGATTTCTGATTGATGTACGCTGAGTAATGAACATTTAATGTCATATTTGCTTGAAGTAATGAATTTATGCGTTTTTAAAATCTCAAAGCTGTAACAAATTTCTTATCACAGCCAAATTTAGACTAGCATATTGGTAAAATGTACCAAGTATATGATATTTGCAGGCATAATGTCACCCTGGAGGAGTTTACTTACGGCAATCTTGCACTGATGCAAGTGAGTTATTTGCTTACTGCAAGCGGATAATTTTCTGCCTGCATGAGCTCAATAATGGTGTAGCTTGCAGTGACACTGCTATGCCAGCATTAGGTAAAGGGACCAGAGGATGTCAAGACAAATTAGGTGGGCCAGTGTTGTCTGGCTTAGTAACTAACTAACTAAGCAACTTTTTAAGCAATTACATTAAGCATTCAGAAAATAACCATAATCACATCAAATGTGAAAATAACAAATCACAAAAACAGATGTTTTTTGCCAGTATTTGTCAACTAAAATGCTTTATTATGTATGAGTGGCTTCCCTTTGATGAAATTCCGCACCTATCTGAAGGCAGCAAAACAGGTCCCATCCACCGCCTATAATTTGAAAGCTACGGCACATTTTCAAAGCAGCTCATACTCTTCATTCTTGAATAAATCCTGCTGAACCTGCATGCAAACTATATTACTCACTTGTTGCATATTTGGGATAGTGTATATTTGTGCACTGAAATCAGTTTGTGCATGGGAGAGTCCTGGACTTACAAAAATGCCAGTGTATGGTGAGAGCACATTGTTGATAAAAGGGATTAAGGAACTGATCTGATTTTTCACAACTGATACCTATAATTTCTTCTTCTTATTCCAGCTTCTAGCATCAGTGCTGCAGGGACATCACTGAGAGCCCTACTGTTGCTGGTCATGAAATTACTTAAAATCTGTCAGTCACAGCCAAGTGCACTACTGCAATGAATTTGACTAGCAGAAATAGGGCCTTCGGAGGAAGTGGAAGGGGAGGTTGAAAGAAGAAGAGTGAGAAATGAAATGAAAGTGGAACACAGAAGGAGAAGGGGGAGAGACTCTTGTCTCCTTTCAAAGGGAGAAGGGAAAACGGGAGAAAGTGAGAGAACACAAAGAGTGAAACCCCCTTTCCCATCTCACAGTAAGAAATGAAAACTTGTGTCGTTACCAGGGAGGGTGCTTTTATTCTGGTGTTTCTATAGCAACAGTTTCTATGTGCCCATTTTACCAACCTGAACAGTTATTATTATGCAACGTGTGGGGAAAAAATAAAACTCAAATGCCAGAAACAATATGATTATTAGCATCATGCAAAGAAAATTAACTTTTAACTGGCCATACTACATACATACTCACACACACATGTACTGGCGGATGGGACAATATGACATGAGCAGAATTGAAGATGTTGAGATTTTTGCTGGGAGTGACCAGGATGGACAGGATTAGAAATGAGTGCATCAGAGGGACAGCTCAGGCTGAGAAGTTTGGAGACAAAGTTAGAGAGGCAAGGCTGGGATGGTTCGGACATGTTCAGAGGAGGGATAGTGGATATATTGGACAAAGGATATTCAGGATGGAGCTGCCAGGCAGGAGGAAAAGGGGAAGACCACAGAGAAGGTTCATGGATGTAATGAAGCAGGACATGAAGAGGGTTGGTGTGAGGGAAGAGGATGCAAGGGATAGGGTGAGATGGAGGCAGGTGATCTACTGTGACATGACATGACATGTTCCCTTCACGAGGACTTTCTCAAAAAGGGTGGAAAAGTACAGTAGGCCAAAAAATTAAAGGCTGAGAAAAACTGTACCAATATTTTTATTTTTGTTCATATTTTAGTTTCTTTCAGTCTCTGCAACTCTATCTTCCAATCCACACCTCTTTGTGTTTTGCATGTCCTGATCTGTAGCTGTAGCTTTGTGTGTATCTGTTTGTGTGTAGCTATATATCCTGTATGACTGCAGCACATTGTCATTTTCAGAAAAACAGACTGAGACAGAGAGGCATTTCCGAGAACCTAGGACATCCATCTTCAACCAGCTGCATGCATATGCATGTGTATGCGTGTGTGTCTACAAGAGCCCACAGTTTAACTGACTACGTCACATTTACACGCATGCACACAGGATCATTAAACTCAGCGGATGCTGCCTTTTGCCTTCAGCACTTCCCATGACAACAAAATCCCCTCAATACTCTCACCTAACCTTTTCTTGCTGCAGTAATCACTGATTAACAGAGTGTTAGAAAGACATAAAAAAGGCTGTGTGGAGAGACTTAGAGAGAATGATGTGGAGAGAGAGTGATAAAGGAGGGACAAGCAAGTAAAAATATAAATAAACAAATACAGCACATACAAAGTATATGAGAGAAGGGAAGGAGAGAACACACACACCCACACACACACACACACACACACACACACTGACTCACTCACTTACAGGTCAAATACATCGTGCCAACTCAGCATGAATCGTTCTACATGACAGGCTATTGTAATTTGCCTATTATAACGATGGTAATCATATTACTATGAATGGGTTCCTATTGAGATTAAACAGAATACATTTAAGAGCTGCGACAATGCTGAAGGGACCAACGGACTCATGCTAATGCTTTGACATTATCTTTGAAAAGATAAACTCAATTTAATCCAGAATCAAGAAATGCCTTACAACCATGAAAAGCCACTGTAAACTTCCAAAACCCACATTTTGGCTCAATTGATGAAAACTTCAAAAAGGAAAAAAATCCATATATTCAGGGCAGCTTGCTTCAGTCTTCCTCTGTGATTTTGGTCTCAGAGGTGTCTGACTCCTGAGGCGCATGACATCCAGTCACCATCACCACCTTCAGCACTACCTATAAACCTTTCTCCTTTTCTCTTTCATTTGCATCCCCATACACTTAAACAGACACTTTCGGGAAGATTTTATTATTGAAAATATAACCTTTTCTCAGTGTGGTTTAATACTTCAATCATGGGACCCTCAACTTGGAAACACACACCAAAAGAAGAGATCCAAATGAAAAAGCAAGCTATGAATGATGGTTAAACTTTTGCCTTCAAACATAGTTCCTGTTACATCTTGTTACTATTTCCTGGTCTTGTTTGATTGTTTAGTTATGAATTTCTTCATTTCAAAATTACAGCAAAACAACTAATTCAAATAATACCTGAACAAACCTATGAATAGGTATTTAATTTATTTTATGGTGTGTTAGCAAAGAACATTCTGCATTAGGTCTGGCTTTTTTAATTTGATGAAATGCCTATCCAGTTGTTCTTACAAGAAATGGACTGATTTGTAGGCAATTCTAATCTATTCAATTCAGTTCAATTCAATTTTATTGATAAAGTGCCAATTCACAGCAAACAATCTCTGTTTTTCTTTTCAAGTCTGAAAGGCCTATTCCAATTTTCCATCTACGAACTAGAATTTGTAACTACTATTTATAATACTATACTAATACTATAATACTGTTCATAATAAAACACTGAATTTTTACAAAATTTTACATTTTCTCCACAATTGCATCAGATTGCAGGAACTCATGTCACTCTGAAAAAAGGTAAAAAGAAATAAAATTAATGAATGAATAAATGAATGAAGTTTCATGCCTGCATAACTCTCTCTGTTTCTGTGCCACAGTGTTGAGCCTCTTTGTGCACGTTAAACAATGCTGACACAGCTGAATGGATCATGTCCTGGTTGGAGCTAGAACATGGTGAACAACATCACTGAAACTACTGCAGTGCAACAAAAAGAAAGATGCTGTAACTGACTAAGTCCACAGTATATAGATGGACTGGTAGAGCTATGAAAATAAGGAAACAACAGATGGTGACACAGGAAGATTACTGGCTATTGCATTAGCATGAAAAGATGGTAGATGCAATTACACCTTATTACATATTTGCACATTCCCATTGTGCAAATCAATAAACAACTAATGATTGTGATGATGTGTAGGTACATTTCTGAGGAAGTGTACATCTGGCCGCAGGTAGGCTACTTTGCTGACATATCTGAGGCTCATTGGCTGGTCACTGGTCACAGAGGCTCAGCTAAAAACTAGCCAGTCATAGGCCGATCGATCAGTGTATCTCTATTTAACACCGAACTATGCAAGGTTAAACATGTCCCTGACCTAGCTGCACCTCTGTGATGAAATTGGCATTGATTATTGTTATTTCTCTCATTTGACGCTGGATTTTGCCAAAAACAAGCGTCCTTCTGACTGTTCTTGAGGGGTCACACACTCTTCCTACTTCCCTGTTTGTCAGTATTTAGTTATTCAGGTTGGCATTTCATTTCAGTTGTGAATAGAAGCAGCTGAACAATGCGTCATCAAGGCCTCTGCAACCACATATAAGCAGTTATATACATGAACTTTGTATTTTCAGTCTAGCTCAAGATAGGTTTTTCATACTGTATTCGGTCTATCTGAATAAACAACCATTAGATTTTATATATCATTTGTATATGTGTAAGGTGGGAGAAATACAGCACAAGAAGCAGAGTGAGAGTAAATGATTTACACACAGAAGTATACGTATTCCATATAACTGATTATACAGGGATAAAAAGCCATTGTTTGATTTGACGATTATTCATAATAAGAGAGAGGGTGAGCAAGAGCAAGGGCAAGGGGTAAAAAGAGAGAGGTGGAATGGATCTGCGGAAGAGGAATTGGTACTTAAAGAAATGAAAAACTGAATATAGATGAGTAATGAACTGATTGAATACTCATTAATGAGAGAAAGGACCAAGAAGGATGGCGGCTTAGAGAGACAGTGAATAGAGAGCTCTGAGAGGGCCACTTCATCCAGAAGTATTTCCAGGATGTTAGCATCCAAAAGAATTGGAACTGAAGCTAAAGTTAAAATTTGTTATAAGTGTTAAATAAAGATACCAGAACAAAAAGAGTAAAAAACCAAACATATTTCTTCAGATGTCCACTAAAAAAATAAATAAATTAAAAAGTATACTTTTTCGAAAAAGATAGTTATGTAGTTATTAAAGCGACATCTGTAGCTGAAATAAAGGGCAATCGAACTTAAAAAAAAATATCACACAAGTCAGACTGAGAAGTTGAAAACTAGGTTGAATAATGTCAGTAAGTCATACCTTAATGGTTGCTAATTATAAGCAACATTTCAGAAGTTATTTCACGGTATAGCATTTGATCTGGCTTAATGAAAAAATCCTACATCTTGACATTTAAATTCTTTCTGCACTCCCGCCTCCATGAAAATGGAAAGAAATGGTCCTTTTAAAGTTTCAGAAGCCTTGAATTTTATCTCGTAATTGATTCAGGGGATTTTACTTGTATGTATAATTAATTCCAATATTTAATTTTCCTCTGGGAAATTGATTCTTTTTTTTTTTAAACTGTGGTCAAATGAAAGAATGATTGCAATAGAATAATAACAGTAATGCTGCCTTACTGTGGACCATGTGTTATATTTAATGTCCCTGTGGGAGTTCTGTGGTGATTCCCACTCCAAAATGATACACAGAATTTACAGTTTGTCAGTGTTATTGCTTTCTTTGTTGTAAAATATTTATTTGGATCCCTAGTGGTTAGTTCTGCAAGAAATTACTAATAAGCCTCAAGCTGGATTTCTTTCGGAAGCCTGAATAAAAAAACCAGTGTACAGTTCAACCGTTGTATGTAACAATTTGGGGCTGTCTGGTAAAATACAATAAATACATAGGTAAGTGCAGCCCCTGCAGCAAACTATTAAAAACATGAATCTTTCTTAATGTTGCAGAATGATGCACTTTTGGTTTATATTGAATAAATCAAACAGCAATCCTTATAGGTGTAAAACTATACTAACATTTGAATGAAGGATAATGAAGAGATAGAGAAGGGTTGTTTCTAAAACAAAAAATGCATTTTGTGTGAAAATTTTAACACACATTTTTATTTTCACATGTGTTCAGGTTATTTTTTGTAAGGTCATCCAGACCAAAAGAGTCTGACTGAGAAAAAAGTTCCAAAGTGCTTGAGCATAAATGTTGATACTTTATCCAAGATTTCATAAATCACTTTTATCCTTTTAATACTAAATCTTATATTGCAGAGAAATTTCTTCGAGAAATCAGTTTTACAAAACACAAAAAGCAGATTGCCTGCTGGATTTTCTTTGCAAGTTCAGTTAAGTACATCTTAAGAATTCTTTAGACTCAGAAAATAGGAAGAGAAAAATAGCCTCAAGCTGTGTTTTGTTTGTTTAGTCAAGGTTTCAGAACAGCCTGTAACTGTTTACTAGCTCAGGTGATTTATGAGGGTGTACATATTGTTGAGGCTGCTGTGCTTAGTTTTGCATGCTTTTTTGATGTTCTATTAACCTACAATGGATAGAAGACCAAAGATTCAAGACTAAAGGTCATCAAAAAAGCATGCAAAACTAAGTACAGCAGCCTCGACAATATGTCGAGGCTGTAAAACTAAAGGTCATCAAGAAAGCATTTTTATTAGTTGAAGAGAGAAAAAGTTTTTTTATTTTGGTAAAAGAAGTTCTGTCATCTTTCTTGTTATACTGACCATAGAATTAACAGACAGTTCTCCCTTTCCCACTACAAACATAAAGTATATAGTGTAGTAAACTATATAAATTATCTTTAATTTAGTCACATTTAATTCATTAAAGATAAAATGCAATGATGCCAAAAGACTTTGATGCCATTCAAGAAAAATGTTAATCCTGCTTGATCCCATATTTTGATGACAAACCAGACTTTTTTAATCCACTTCACCGGAGGGCATAAAACAGTACAGCCAAATATCAACACATTTGTCAGTACAAATTAAACTAAAAGCCAGCTTACTCTCTTGAAAAAACAAAAAAAGATCCAAAGGCTTTTTATCTCCTCTTCTCAACTGATGGATGCTAGCCTAACTTTAAAAACACATATGACTGTCTGTGTGTGTATTGATCTTCTCACCTAAGGATGCAGCTGTAGCTGCTCTATTGGCTTTGAGTTGTGAGCCTGCATTATACTCAGTCACTCAGCCAGCCAGTCAGCCAGTCAGCCAGTAAGCTATTTCATCAGCTAGCCAGCCAATCAGTCAGCCAGCACTAAGCCTGTCAGCTAGTTATCCGGTCAGTTAGTCAACTGATCTGGGAGCTGATCAATCAGTGAACCAGTCAGTCAGTTTGACAGGAGGGCAGCCAATTAGAAAAAACCTCCAGCTAGTCACTAGTGAGACAGGATTTTTCATAAGTATGGTAAATGTTGACCATTCTGAGGGATTCTGAGCATTCTGAGCTTTTATGATAATAAATACATTTATACAATATTTTTTAAAAATCTTTTTTCTGATTTTCATTCTTGTTGGTGACATCATCCTTCAGTGGTGAAACCTAAAGGAAAACTAATTTTACATGTCTAAGATCAGAGTTATCATTTAAAAGTGTGTTTTCCATCCATAAAGAGCAGTGCAGAGTAAGAGTCTCTACCAATAATCCTATACAGGAAAGGGAAAGGAGAGAAATCAGGATGGAGAAAAAAGGAGTGTCTGCATCAGTGTTTGTTTTATTCACTTTGACAGCTTGTTGACAGCGCTGGCTTGTTTTTGATGCCGTCAGACGATTATTCATTTAGAGTTGAATGCAGTTTGGACCACAAGGCCTATTAAATTATACACATTGGACAGAACTGTTTCTGCACCACAAAGACTGTTGAAGCTGTATGGGTATGTGACATAGAGGTTTATTTCACTTTAAGCACACAGCTATGGGGAGGTGTCAGTCTGTGCACTACATCTGCCTGTGAAGAAGAGTGCTGAGGACAAGTTAAATCATAGATGGCCTATTCTCACTGGCCTCAAAATGGGCATTTACTATGCGGGCTGTCAAAAATGAAACATTAAAATCCCAAATTAACTTCCAGTATTTGTGTGTGATGTGACAGAAAGAAGGTCAAAGGAGTGGAAAGTTGTTGGTTTTTTTGCTTGATTTTAATCATTTGCAAAGCAGAAAGAAGAATAAACCCAGAAAGGCAGCAGTTCCCAAGTTCACCAGTGGACTTTTTGTTGTTAGTATGAAGTGACAAATGGCTTTTGGTTTGGTGAATCTAAAGTAAATCTTTATGCAAATAAAGTGAGCACGGTGACATAAAGTGACAGATATAGAAAACACAACGAAATGCTGTTGCCATTATAATGTACCTACGTTTGAGAGAGCTTTCTATTACGCTAGTGACGTAATTAACTAAACTTACTAACATAGTTGCTGCATCAGTGTGATGAATAATTACATGAGCATTCACATAATTTACTACAGCAAAATACACACAAAAGCAGCTATTATGATAGATAGACAGACAGATAGATAGATAGATAGAGAGAGAGAGAGAGATAGATAGATAGATAGATAGATAGAGAGAGAGAGAGAGAGAGAGAGAGAGAGAGAGAGAGAGAGAGAGAGAGAGAGAAAGAAAGAAAAAGAAAGAGAGAGAGAGAGAGAGAGAGAGAGAGAGAGAGAGAGAGAGAGAGAGAGAGAGAGAGGGTCCTG
>VUQH01028536.1:0-15377 GCA_015106775.1 Etroplus canarensis | reverse complement strand
CTCCAGGATGACACATCAATACGTGACATTGCCAGAAGGGTTGCTGTGTCTCCCAGCACAGTCTCAAGAGCATGGAGGAGATTCCAGGAGACAGACAGTTACTCTAGGAGAGCTGGACAGGACTGTAGAAGGTCCTTAACCCATCAGCAGTTTCTGCTCATTTGTGCAAGGAGAAACAGGATGAGCACTGCCAGAGTCCTACAAAATGACCTCCAGCAGGACACTGGTGGGAATGTCTCTGACCAAACAATCAGAAACAGACTTTATGAGGGTGGCCTGAGGGCCTGATGTCCTCTAGTGGACCCTGTGCTCATTGCCTGGCACCGTGGAGCTGAATTGGCATTTTACAAAGGATACCAGAATTGATAGGTCTGGCACTGGCACCCTGTGCTTTTCACAGATGAGAGCAGGTTCACCCTGAGCACATGTGACAGACATGAAAGGGTCTGGAGAAGCTGTGGAGAACATCATGCTGCCTGTAACATGTGACAGAAGGATAGCAGCAAGTTTGGAGACAGCAGCACTGACAAAAAGACAGGAGGTGGCAGAGCTGAAGATGCTGAGATGTTCAGTGGGAGTGACCAGGATGGATAGGATTAGAAATGAGTCTATCAGAGGGACAGCTCAGGCTGAGATGGTTTGGACTGTGGATATATGGGACAAAAGACTGAAGATGGAGCCACCAGGCAAGATGAAAAGAGGAAGACGAAGACGGTTCACGGATGTAGTGAAGGAGGACATTCAGGGGGTGGTGAGATGATCCGCTGTGGTAAGCCCTAAAGACAGCAGTCAAAAGAGGAAGAACAGGGGTCCTGTCCTGGTGACACAGTGGGCCTGAGACATCCATGATCAACAGTTGTACCAGGAGCAACCGGGCCCCATCCATGTCATTCATGAACCTGTGATGGACTAGAAGCCAGTCCAGGGAACTGTCCCACCTCTCTCTTAACCATCAGAGACTGGACAGAAACAACATTAAATGTAGCTGGAACCTTTTTAACCATTTGTATATAATGATTTAGAAGTTGGTCAGCACCTGTGGGACTGATTTAGCCCTCGGTCTACCAAAACCTGACCAAGTCGGTTTATGGTAAGACCTAACCAAACATTTACCGGTGTTATTGCACCAGATTCTTTTTCAGCAGCGATTCATCTTCAAGTTTAAACAGTAGCAGCATTAGAGCAGAGATGTTTCTGTGTGTTGTTCCAGAATTCACAACAAATAACAGGTTTTGTTGCTTTAATTGGATGATTTGTTGGAAACAGGTGGTGCAGGGAGCTTTAATTAGTGACGAGTTTTGTTTGTTTTAAATGGAAATGAGGGGGAAGAATCTTTAATGCCGGAACATGTTGTACAGATTTCTCTGGGCTCTCTGTTTTGAGCTGCACTAAAACGGTGTTTACAAAAACACTGTATGCAAATTTGTGTGCAAAAAGCATTTTTCCGGGTCCAGCTTGTGCCGCGTGACCCACGATTCTGACGGAGACCACAAAGCCGTCTCCGGGGGTTTGGTATCAGCCTGCTGTTGTGTCGCTCTGCATTGTATGTGGGGCAGTGTGTCGTCACCGTGCTAGAAACACCTGAAAACAAACACAATCCTTGGACCACAGGGAGCACTTTGGTGTCTATATTTACATATTAATGAAAAATTATTGTGCACACTTGAAACCTCTAAAACTCTTTGAAGCCTTCAGGAACAGAGTTCAAATAAAAATATGTTGACATTGAAATATTTGCTGTGCATCACACTGATTACCTTAATTAATGAAGCTGCTGTGTATCCCAGAGGCTCATTTTCTATTTTACTGGCAGCCATTTAAACCAATTTAAACCAATTTTTCATATCCACCATGGAACTGTTTCAAGTGCTTCATGATTCAGATAAAAGGAGGAGCGTTGATATCTGTCCTTCCAGCAGTAAAGTTCAACCCTCCCTTTCATTAAATCAACCCACTGGTGAAGTCTTAGTTTAGTTTCTAGTGTTATTTCATCACCTTTTTCAATTACCTGTTATACTTTTACCTGGTGGCAGCGGGCAGGTCTTCATTCCGCAGTCTCGCTGGTTTCGTCAAGGTGACTGAGCAAGGAGGAGCGGGGCGAGAACGGGGAGTTTTAAGCGACGTGCGAAGAAAGAGATGAAGCAAAGAAAGAAACAGAACTGAAGGAAAGGACAGAAATGCCTGGAGAGCGGATGGAAAAGATGAACGGAGGATTAAAAAAATGAGAAACGCAAGTGAAGATGAGGCGAATGCGGACAAGGACAAGAGAGAACGATAGGGGAGCGGAAGGCGGGAGAGAGCGGGTGATAACGAGAAGGCCTATTTAAATGTCAGGTACCCTCAGGTAACTAACACTGTGAAATGACCTCCGTTTCCACACAATAAAATCCAGCAGAGCGATGCAGGATTATAAATACACTCTGAAGCAGCTCTCTGCTTCAAAAGCCGTACACAGGCCTGGTGATTTTTACCCACAGGCTCGTCTTTAGTGGCCCACATATTTTTTTTGTATTTTTTTAGAGCTTCAGGTGGAGATAATGGATGGTTTTTAGTCAAAAAGGTGTTTCTGTTGGTCTTTGAAATGTTAACATCAATAGCAGGCATGACCTTTGCATTGAAGCCTGTTTAATTTACATATTTAGGCCTACACAGTATAGGCTTCAATATAATATTTTTTATATAACGTAAAAATTTTAAAAAGTGAGGGCTGTAAAAGACTGATGCATTGTGGGATATTTTGGAGGCTTAATGGCCAACACACAGCGGTGATGTACATGCCTGCAGCTTAGTCACTTTCCCAACAGACTGATGCCGCACTCCCTCAGTATTAAATTCTGACCCGTCGTTAGAGGTAGGGCTGGGATGGCCAAGATGGCGGCACTACGGTAGCGCGCGGCCACTCCGGAACCATGGTGGTGCTTGTACCCCCGTGATTGTCCCTGTTTTGACCCGGTATTCAGGTGTTCCGGTGTGTGGACGCCGGGACGGTGGTGTTTGTGTTCGAAAGTGGGCGGTTTGAGGATGACCAGACGCCGTCGTAGCTCCGTCCACAGACGGTGCTAACTGGCGATCCGGCGGCGTTGTTTTTCATGACCTGCCAGGCAGCATCTGGGAAAACAAAGGTTTTGGGTTCCGGGGGGAGTATCGTCGCAGGGCTGATGCTGCGGCTGGGCGGTTTCTGGGGGCTCCGATCTCGGTTTGCTCTGTGGACCGGGCCTTCAGTCCTCGGCGTTGACTGATGCCGGTGGCCGGGGAAGAGGACATCACAGGTGGGGTGCTGTGCTGTGGGCCGGAGGCGGGCCCTGGCCTGCCAGCATGACCCTTGTATGGTGCACCAGGTCCTGGGGGAACGCTATATCATTTCACTGTGTATTTATATGTGGTTGAAATGACATTAAAATAATCTAATCTAATCCAATATGACCCGCCAGTCACCAGATTCTGCAGCTCTCAGCGTGTGAAAACATTTTTGGAATAACTTTTTTGTTAAGCTGAGCCGTGTATTATTAACAGGAAGATTTTATCATGTGTTACACCACCTCTGCCTTTGAACTGACGAGGATCAGAGTCTTCCTGCGTCTGATGGCTGGCTCATCAGTAATTAGTAATCTGCTGGTGTTTTAGCCACAGGTAGCCTACCTGCCTTCAGATTTACAGACATTTGGGGTCAGTCACCTTGTGTCCATATTTGGGTTTCGACTTATCAACACTTGTTGGGAAGCTTTTGATGTACTTACACTTGTCATCAACTCAAGCAATCGTATCTTCTCTCTTATCCATGTCTCATCTGTTGTATGCTTTGTGCACCTGCCTTTGCACACAGTTTAAATATTTATTATTCAAGATTTTCAGCTCCTGAGTCTGAAAAGTGAAACCTGCATTCTTTTTACAACCACCAGACACGAAGAAGTTTTCATTTATATTCTGCTGGGAAATGGCCTTCGGCTCCCTTGCTTCTTGGTTTTATTAAGCACTCTTTATGATGAATTTATGGCCTGAAATCCTGAGTTTCAACTCTTACTGAACTCTTACTGTACGTGTAGCGCCCCTCTATTTCTCAGTCAGGTCCAAAGAAGCAAAAACAGCAACCTTTCAACTGAAGGGTCCACAATCAGGACTGCAAGCCAGTTAGCAATGTCACCATTGCTCCATCTATTGTTTATCATATAGTCTATGGTAAAGCTAGAATGACCAATAGAATGAAAAATGCAATAAAGACTTTCACACTCTGAAATGTAACAAGTGCATAAATACATTCTTTAAGATGAACTCTGATTGAAGGACTTTTGTACACTCTTTGTAAAGTCCTTTCTTAGTAATGGAATATTTGGAGCTTTGGAATCTGCTCTGACGTTGGCAACGATTTGAAAAAATGTGCAACCATAATTAAAGATCCAGCACTTAAAGCAAATACAGTGTTTGTAAAATTCTAACGTGCTTGAAAGTCAGTATTTGGTCTGATCTCCTTTATTCTTTCACACACCCCAAACTCTCTTAGGCAAGTTCTCCAGGCTTCTTGAAGGACCTTCCAAAGCTTTTCTTTAGATGTTGGCTGCCTTTTGTTCTGTTCTCGTCAAGATGATCCCACACTAGAGAGGCCGGTCCATGAATGAGGGTGTCCAGTTGTGTTTTTCTATCCCGGTAGGCTTTTACTGGCAGTGGGTTTGGGATCTTTGTCATGCATGAAAGTCTGATGGCACTCCACCATTCAGTCAATATTGACAAGGTCACCAGCACCACAAGTTTGATTCCAACCTGGATTTGAACTCTCTTAGCCAAGCTTTCTTGTAATTTCTTTAATTAGTCTTCATGAATAGTTCTTCAGGCTTCCTGGAGGACAGTCTAATGCTCTTCTATGGAGTTTGGCTGCTTTTTTAAAATGTTGAGATCCGGCCTCTGTGGGGGCCAATCCATGACTGATAGTGTTTCATTGTGTGTTTTTCTATCCAGGTAGGCTTTTACTGCATTAGCAGTGTGTTTTGGATCATTGTGATGCTGAAAAATCAAGCCTTTGCCAATCAGTTTTGTGTTGGTGTCACGTAGTGGATCTAAATCTGATGATACTTTTTGCTTTCATACTTCCATCAGTTTTATCAAGATCCCGAACAACTAGCTGAAATGCAACCCCGAACCATGGCAGATCCTCCACTATGTTTTCAGAAGGCTGTAGAAACTCACTATTGTACCTCTCTGTTGATGTCCTCCACATCTACTGATGACAATTTGAACTAAAAATTGAAAATTTTAAAGTGATCACCTCTTAAGACCTGTTTCCACTGATGTTCAGTCCAGTTCTTGTGTCATTTTCATAACTCAGCCTTTTCTTCCTGTTTCCCTTCCTTAAGAACGTCTTCTTGACAGCCATCCTTCCACTGAGACCATTTCTGATCAGGCTTCAGTGAACAGTAGCTGGATCAACTGAAGGTGCAGATTCTTTGGTCTTTGCTGGACTTTCCTATTTTGTAATGGCATCACTTTCAGGTACTAGTGTCCCCGTAGTGTAGTGGTTTACACATTCACCTCACAAGAGAAAGGTTCCAGTTTCAATTCCAGGTGGGGCACAAGCCCCTCTCACCATGGAGGGTTGCATCAAGTGCCAAATTACTGATACAGATTAATCCATTGTGGCAACCCCTGGGGGAGATTACAAGGGAGCAGTCGAAAGGTACATTCATCCAGTACTAAAGAAATCCATCCGTCCATACACTTTCTGCCATTTATCCAGGTTTGGGTCATGGTGAAAGCAGTCTAAGTGGAGACTCCGGCTTTTTTATGGGAGACACCAAGGTGCTCTCAAGCCAGCTGAGAGATGTAGTTTCTTGAGCATGTCTTGCATCCGCCACAGGGCCTCCTCCCAGTGGGACGTGCCCAAAGAAGCTCACCCAGGTTGGGATCATAGTCAGACGGCTAAACCACCTCAACTGGCTCCATCTGATGTCATAGCAACTTTACTGTGAACCTCCCCAAGGGGCCAAGCTTGGACACCCTTTGGAGGGAGTTCATTTCCATCACTGGTATCTGTGATCTCATTCTTTCCGCCACTACCCAGAGCTTGTGACCACTGGTGACGGTAGGAATGTAGATCGGCTGCTCAGCTCTCTCTTCACCACAGCTGACCAATACAGTGCCCACATCACTGCAGTCACTGCACCAAACCATTTGTTAGTCTCATGTTCCAATCTCTCTTCACTCATGAACAAAACCCACAGATACTTCAGCTCCTCCACTTGGGGCAGCGGCTGACTCCCAACATGGAGTAGTGGGCACTCTCCAAAAATGGAAATCTTCAAGTATAAGGACTGGACTGAAATTGAGTGAAAAAGCAGTCAATATCCAAAGAAACACGTTGAAAGACCTTCAGAAGGCCTGGATAACTATTGCTCAAGAGCACTTGGAGCACACCTTGAAAGCTAAAAATAAAGAAATGCAGGCTAGCTCGAGACTTTGTATTGTACTGTGCTCCAAAAGATTCCGCCACTTTTTAGACTTGATTTCAATCCAACTTTTTAACACAATTATTTTTTTAACCTCTGTTTGAAGCACACAGCCAGCTGGTAATCTGCATGTTGCTGGATTCAGTGTCAGGCAGGCATTTGGGTGGTGACTGTCAGCAGCCCGACGAGCTGCACAGAAACAACACTCAGTGATGAGCGAAAAGAGAAACACTCATGAAAAGAGGGACAAGTGAAGGTTGGTGTTTGCCAGCTGACTTTCATACCCCATATGTTGGAGTGTCATTGAATGCAGCACAGAAACGTTGAGGTACTTAGCATCTTCGTGTGAGGCGTTGTTAAAACTGCATCGAGGCCACGGCCAGCCAGATTGGTCCGAGGGGCTTTTGGTTTCCTAGCAACAGTCTGAACGTTCAGATGAAACCGGACGTGGGGACGAACTGACGCTCGCTTCACTCTTTTGATTTCCACTGCTGGAGTATGGAGAGGCTAATGGAAGACAAGTGCTGCCGTGAATAGACAGACAGAGAGAGGGGACATATGAACGAGTGCGAGCAGAGAAGAAAAAACAGAAAATACTTCACAGACACAGAGAGGCGATAATGGAAGAGGAAGAAATGCGTTCTATCTTTGACGAGATCTGACCGGTCACTGACTTTTTCCATAAAAAAACACTCATGCAGATAGTGATTGACAGGCTGAGCTGATTGATTTGGGACGGCGTCTCCTGTCTTGTCTTGCCAGAAAGAGAACACGTTGCAACAGAGAAAAATCATATGTGTGATTGTGTCCTCTGCATGTTTAAGCATGTATACAATCATTAATATGCACATGACAGTATCTTCTATTTGCAAGTGCATACGTCTTTATTTCAAGCTCATGAGTTTTGGCTCATGTTCTACCCTTTAATTACCATCTTGTCATGTGTGTGTGTGTGTGTGTGTGTGTGTGTGTGTGTGTGTGTGTGTGTGTGCGTGTGCGTGTTATCTGGCAGCTCTTTGACAGTGAGCCCTGGCATTGATGTGGCTGCCTCAGGAGCTGCTATTGTCAAACCGAAAAGCATAAAATCTTCCCGCTTAATTAGCAGTGGTAGGAAAAGGAGAATGAGGGAAGAGAAAATGGAAGCAGAGGCAGAAGATGCAAAGACAAAGTAAAAAAAAAAAGAGAGTTTGGCCTAGAAAACCGATAGAAATCACATTACTCAGAACCCAGGAAAGACTCTGCAGAGAGCCTTCTGTTAAAGTAAAACTTTTGATCTTGTGAATTCAATGAGTGACCTTAAAGGCAAATTTCAGTTTAGTACAAGCCTTTCTAACCGCAGGGCTTCAAATCCTGACAACCTTCTTCTTTAATGCAGTGGTACAAAAAATGGACCCATGGACGTCACCAGATGCTGCATTTCCTCCTTTGAGACGTTCTGCCAGGCCTTTACTGCAGCCGCCTTCAGTTGCTGCTTGCTTGTGGGTCTCTGCCTTCAGTTTTGTTTTCAGGAACTGAAAAGCTGCTCTGCTGGGTTGATATCAGGTGACTGACTTGGACATTGAAGAATATCCCATTTCTTTGTCTTTAGAAACTCTTGGGTTTGTTTTGCCTCCTACACTTCACAACTCACCCTGCTGCTTCTATCAGCATATCATCAACAGACACTAGTGACCCGGTTCCACTGGCTGTCATAAATGCCCGTGCCATAACAGTACCTCCACCATGTTTGACAGATGATGTGATATGCTTCAAATCACGAGCTGTTCCTTTCCTTCTCCAGACTTTTCTCTTCTCATCATTCTGCTACAAGTTCATTTTGGATTCACCTGGCCAGCGAATGTTTTCCACAACTGTTTAGGCTCTTTTAGATGTTTTTTTGGCAAATTCTGACCTGGCATTTCTGTTCTTGAGAGTAGCCAGTGGTTTTCACTTTGTTGTACACTCTGTATTTACAGTCATGAAGGCATCTCTTAATTGTAGACACTGATTTTCAGTGAACATCAGCCTTGATGATAAATCCTGGGTCCTGGATATGTTAAATTTGCTTAATAAATGCAGATATGTGCAGCTGTGCAAGGTAAAATCTTATGTACCAGAAAGCTGCTGGATAAGTGATGCTGCCCAAATTGTGTGTTCTTATATTGCCTTTGAGTCCAGCAGATATCTTAGGTACACTTTTGTGCACTTGAATTATTGCATGCAAATCAGTCCCCAAAGCTAATGTATTCTTTTACTGTTCAAATCCTGGACATCAATGAGGCAAGTTGTAAATGAACCGACTGTATAATCTGTTGGAGGTGAAACTAAAATGCTGCAAATGATCCATTACTGCAAATCAAAACTAAATATAGAACGGGATAGTCTATTGGCAGGTTTCCAATCTGTCTGATGGTCTCTTTGTGATCCATCATACTTGTTTTTAGTCCCAGATTTACACAGTTGACTTTGTACTGTGACTTTGAGCAAAAATGAAACATGAATGTGTCACGAGGAGCCAAGAGGCTTCAACACTCAAACGCTAAAAGGTCAGTCACCCCCCCTCAGTTACAAGATTGCATAATTTTATCATCGTCATATATTTTGGGAAAAGTGCTCTTATGCTGGTAATGAACTGACTGTGAGATTGAGATGACAAGTAGGAGAAGAGAGGGAAAGGTGGAATGAAATGCAGCGGGTCACTTTGAGCCTCATTCATAGCAAATCTAAATGTTATCACTTCTTTGGCAGTTCATCCCCTCAGAGCTGTTAAACCATGAAACTCCAAAGGAAAAGAAACTGCTCAGCTGAAAGGCCGTGAGTTCAGTCAGCGCGGCAGACTGCAGCGTTCAGCCGGTCAAAGTGTCCTTAAGTCAAACTCTGGACACTGTGATGATCTCATTTTATGTCGTCTGGAAATGTCAAAATCTGGTACACCGAGTCACCAGACTTTGAAGAGAGCGTGTGCCAGAGTCAGACAAAGAGCAGTGAGTGGGATCAGACTGATACTTCTAATTCCATGTTGTGGATCATAGACCCCATCAATATGGAAATGTGCCGCAGGTTCTCAGAACATGTGTGCAAACAGCCAGTCATTACATTTATTTTTGGCATAATAATATCTTAATCTATTCTCTCTTTGCTTTGTGCAATATTTCTCAAAGCCCAATAGTGTGAACTATGATGTGGATGTGCGGCTACATCACCGACGTTCTGGTTCTTCTTGACCTGCACCCTTTGGGCAATAGCGAATGAACTGAAAAAGATTGCTAGCTGGACTGGCCTGTCCATGTACAAAAGTTCCTACGACGTTTTCTTTTCTTTGTTCGGCTTTGCTAAGGAAACTGACGAATCATGTCTGGTTTTACAATTATGACAATATCACCATGCACAGGAGTGAAAGATAATAGCTGATTTTGGATGTAAATATCCTCTCACAGAGGAAGTTCGAGCAGCAGAAGGTCTTTTACTTTTTACACTGTGCACCGATGCTCTCTTTTAATCTCTGAAGCCTTACTGCTTGCTCACCCAATGACCACTGCAGAAAGAGAGACAACGTACTTTTACTGATAGGGAAATTACAAGTACACACACGAGTGAGGGTGCAAGGAGAGCAAATGTGGTGGTCTGGTGCCTTGCTCAAGGACAATGCTTGGGAGGGGGTAAGCTGACAACTCTCTGGCCTCCAGTCTACCTCCACCTTTAAAAGGAAAACAAAGAAAAGAGTCTGAAAAGTGGCCTAATCCAGTTACAAAGTTTCCAGATTAGCAACAAGGAAATAAACTGAAACATGATAATACCGGCTGAGAGGACTGTCAGGGGGAGGAGCTGAAATAGTTTTTTTTTCTCAGCCTAAAGAGTAAAGAAATATTAGAACACAAAAACTGACAACTTCTACGAGTCAGTGAGCTCAGAACTGTAATCCTCTTGGTCCCACCTGCCAACAGAGCTAGTGTCTTACATCACAGTTCAGATGATTTTGGTTAGATTCCTCTTTTTTACTTATTTAATGTCGTCAGAGGTGGTTGAGAGCCAACATATAGCGTAGTCATGTGTCTTGGCCAGTTCATATCAAGGTTGATGACTATAATTGATCATGGCCACACTGGTCATAGGTTTTGGTACAGTGATGCATTTTTTGTAATGTTGCCTCTGAAAACCACTACAGTGGATTTGGAACCAAACAGTCATAATGTGGCCACAGTGAAGGCTTTCAGCTTTAATTCAAGGGCTTTGACAAAAGCACTGCAATAACTGTTTAGGAATTAAAGGCATTTTTACAAATAGCCTCTCGTTTTCAGAGGCTGATCATTACGGCCTCTTGAAGTCTTGTTGGAACTCCGTCTTAAACTCAAGAGGTTTGTTTCATCTGAGATCTGTGACGGGTGATTGTCGAGTGACTCCTTTGCTGCACAAAGGCATATCACCGGTTTGTGCCACTGATTGGCGGTAAATATTCTGAAATGATGCTCGCCAGTGATTCTGTTAACATGCTCAGTGTTTTTTCCTTGAGGGTCGCTGGCCC
Source organism: Etroplus canarensis (assembly GCA_015106775.1). NCBI lineage: Eukaryota > Metazoa > Chordata > Actinopteri > Cichliformes > Cichlidae > Etroplus > Etroplus canarensis. Next base: position 4,442 of record VUQH01028536.1, on the reverse strand, counting down.
CAGTCTAAAAATCGAATATTCCATCAAGTGGAGAAATCCTGAGTGATTTACCCATAGTGCAAAATAATGATCCATCTCAGTTTTGATGAAATTTTTACAGAAACTCTGTGTGGACTAAATGAATACCCAGTCTCTGATAATCTCTGATGCCCTGGCACTCAACACGTATTTGAATCAGTGAAGCATTTTGCTAACAGCTCCACCGAGGACGGAACACCTTCGGGCTTCAGAACAATATGAAGAAACTCCACATTTGTAGAGTGAAACAAAAGATATAAAATTCTACCTGCCTGATTGCTTTTAGCAGCACGGAGTACAGCAACTTGGGAGCAATCGTGCACGTTTGACAGTTAAATGGATTCTACCATTAGTTAATAACCTAATAACTCGGGAGATGTTATTTTGGCTGACATGTTCGTTCTTCAGGGACACCGGCAATGTAACCACGAGCTCTGACGCCACCAGAGGACGATGGAATATTAACAGCAACGATGATATTCAGCTGAAGGCAGATCAAAGTTCCCCAAATGCAGATTAAAAGTTCATCTCAAAGGACTCCAGTCACATTAAAACTATAAAAAGTGTGTTTGAACAGAAAATTTGAACACGAGTGCCTGTGACAGTCCTTTGATATGTGTTTAACTCTCACTGCATCAGTGTTTTACGGCTGGTTCTTGGGAAAACTCAGTGGATTGTTCTTCTTTCAGCTTCTGCCTTTAGGGGTCACCACAGCGGATCATCTGCCTCCATCTCATTCTATCCCTTGCAGCCTCTTCCCTCACACCAACCCTCTGCATGTCCTCCTTCACTACATCCATCAATCTTCTCTGTGGTCTTCCTCTTCTCCTCCTGCCTGGCAGCTCCATCTTCAACATCCTTTGTCCAATATGTCCACTGTCCCTCCTCTGAACATGTCCAAACCATCTCAGCTTTGCTTCTCTGGCTTTATCTCTGAACTTCTCAACCTGAGCTGTCCCTCTGATGGAATCATTTCTAATCCTGTCCATCCTGGTCACTCCACTGTGGCTGGGTTGGAAAACTCAGTAGATGTTTCTAGATATTTTAAACAGGAAGACTAACATTCACAGTGTTCAAGCCAACTTAATTTTTTAATGCCAAGAATACGTTTGTTGTGTTGCAGAAAGCCTGTGGGATTTCAGACCACCAGCGGTTTTATGGAGTGATGCTTTGATGAGCAGGTCCCCTGTTTGTTTGAAATCACATTGTCGAGTGCCAGAATTCATATTAAACAAGATACACATTCCTGCTAATGGTTTCACGCTATTCCCTAGACAGCTAAAGCTGTAATGAAGAAATGCAGCAATGCACTGCAGAAAGCAAGGAGGCTGAGGAAAACTGCTGGCTGGCTAAAAAAAAGTTTTAAAAAATGGCCCAGCAGATGTTTTCATAACCACATCAAATTTACAGCATTGAATAAAAAGATTCAATGCAATCTGTGCTAGTCTGATGTTACATTGTAGGGTAAATTAGGAATTACACACTCGTTATTAATTTTGGGGGATATTTGGAAGACAGCAACCCAGTTAACGTGGGTGTTATTGTTGCATTTGTAACAGTTAACAAATCTATTGATGATTTTAACCATAGCAAGATTTGACTGACTATTTCCATAAACCCAGACCCCATAATCCAGACAAGGCGAGACACGGTGAGATCAAATGTCAGCAATGCACAAAACGCAGCGGGCTGAGTGTGACGGCACACTTTCTTCCGGATATGCACGTCACTTCAGGGCAGGAGACTGATGGTGGTTGCACTCGAATTACAATGTGAGCAACCACACAAAAACATCGGAATTGCCTGGAGTGGGAACGTAGTCTAAGTGCTGTTATTGCAAAGTAGAAGCATTTGGGAACCACAGCAACAAAGTGGCAGAGCGGGGTTGCCAAGTGCTGATGTGTATAGTGCATAAAAAGTCACCAGCACTCTGCTGGCTTAATAACTGCAGAGTTCCAATCCTCCTCTGGCATTAACGTCAGCACAAAACTGCGCACCAGGAGCAGTGAAATGTGTTCTGTGAAGTGTCAAATCGTGCTTCTCTATCTGGTAGGGCAGGAGGTAAGTGAAGGTAGGACAAAACCCTTCAGCATTGTGTTGTGTGCCATTGTCCAGCACGCTGAACTCAAACTCCCCACTGATCACCCTCCCTCAGAAGCCTCGTGTTAGCGTGGCGCTGACAGTCTCACCCTGGGAGATAAGGTCATAGTTCACTACCAGTGAATGTAGCAACAAGAACAATCTACAGGCGTGCTCCTCGCCACACTCCTGACCTGATGCGCCACGGGGCGCCGCTGAGCTTCGAGTGAAGGAAATGACACAAACATCATTGCATGTCAACTGCATGGTGGTAATTCTGGTTTATTCTTGCCTTGTTCACGATGACAGATCAGTGTCATTACTGGAGAATTTTATGCGATGAGAAGGATTTAAAAAGGGTGCCACTGCCACCAGTGAAGCTGCAGATGCACAGTCGCACATTGGAGGTGTGGTGACAGCAGAGAGATTTGCTGAGGATTAACTTGCACAGCATTTTCTGGAAAGACTGCAGCACAACACTGTTATGTGTTTCTAAGTAACTTCCTTGTCTCGGCTGTCTGGTTTACCAGAAAGCACGAACGCAGTGATCTATACTGTGCTAGAAATAAACAATATGGTGGAACATTTGGGAGGGAGGGAAGCAGAGGGAAATTTTGGTACCTTGAGAGCATTATTACGTATGTCTACAAATCTAAGCCCAGCTTTCATCTGATGAAAGGCATGAATACACACACCCTGTACCGAGCGGTGTAAGCTTGTCGTTTCTTTTTTTTTTCTCTGACATTTCCTTCAGCAGCTGAAAGGCTTTTTTGATGTTCAGTTTGCCTCCCTAAGAATTTCTTTTGACAGCCAGATGTATAAGCTTGATAAATATTTGATTTGGGTGCCCTTGTGTTTTAAAGCGCAGGAGCCAAAACAATTCAAAGAGCACCTTGTTTGGCCTTGAAACATCTGAGGTTGAATTTAAAACACCAGAATAAAAAAATGTTCTCTTCGAAAGACCAGAAAGTGTTCGTCGGCATATACAGAAAATGCCTTAATTCATATATCCTGCACTCACCGGCCACCTTCCTAGTACCAGGTTGGACTCCCTTTTGCTTTAAGAGCTGCCTTAATTCTTAGTGGCACAGATTCAACAAGCTGCTGGAAACATTCCTCAGAGATTTTGCTCCATATTGACACGACAGCATAACACAGTTGCTGCAGAGTTGTGAGCCACACGTGCATGGTGAAAATCTTGAGTTTCACCACACCCCAAGGTATTGGATTGAGATCTGGTGGCTGTGGAGGACATCTGAGGACAGTGAACTCATTGTCATGTTCAAGAAACCAGTTTGAGATGATCTGAGCTTTTTATGTTATTCATCAAAAAGTGATTATTAAACCACCACCAGCAGTCTGAACTGTTGAGGATTGAGCCATGCTTTCATCTCGTTTATGCCAAATTCTAACCCTACCATCCGAATGTTGCGGTGGAAATCAAGATTCGTGAGGCCAGGCAACATTTTTCCGATCTCCTACTATCCAATTTTTGTGAGCCCATGTGAACTGTAGCTTCAGTTTCCTTTTCTTAGCTGACAGGTGTGGCACCCAGTGCACTCTTCTGCTGCGGTAGCCCATCTGCCTCTAGGTGAGACTTGTTGTTCATTCAGAGATGCTCTTCTGCATATCTTGGTTGTAGGAAGTGGGTATTTGAGCTACTGTTGTCTCCCTGTCTGAAAGCAGCCTGGCCATTCTCCTCTAACTTCTGGCATTTGCAAGGCCTTCCTATCAGGGAACTGCTGCTCACTGGATGTTTTTCTTTTTCCAGACCATTCTCTGTAACCCCTAAATATGGTTGAGATGTGGGATTTTAGCTCTGGTTTGGTTTCCACTAACCTCTTGACAAAAAATATGTGATTCCTTGACAGATGTACTTTCTTGATCAGTCGCTGTGCTGAAGACTTATTTCATCTCTGTGATGTTTAGTGCTGGACTGAACCTAAAAGTCTCAGATTATGGTGGACTTATTTACCTTCCCTTATTTTCTGTAATGTATACCTTTTTCCAGTGGCAGGCGTCAATTTTCAGTATTCATGGATCTGTGTGATGTCATAGAAAGTGGCTATCCCTGACATGGTCATGTCAGGCATACAGTTCTGGTTTTGAGCACAAAAACTCCACCTATCTGATGTTCAAACCTTCTGTTACTGAGGGGCAGCCGATCAAAAGAAAGGTGACCAAAGGAGACAGTGGTCTTAAAGGTCTTCTTCTTCTTCTTCTTCTTCTTCTTCTTCTTGCTGCTCCTGTTATGGGGTCACCACAGTGGATCATTTGCCTTCATCTCACCCTATCCCTGCATCCTCTTCCCTCACACCAACCCTCTGCATGTCCTCCTTCACTAC
>VUQH01028529.1:2122-17680 GCA_015106775.1 Etroplus canarensis | reverse complement strand
GCCGAGAGATGTAATCTCTCCAGCATGTCCCGGGTCTGCCTGAGGGCCTCCTCCCTATAGGACGTGCCCTGAACACCTCACCGACCAGGCGCCCAGGGGCTTCCTGTTCAGATGCCCAGACTACCTCAGCTGACTCCTGGAGGAGCAGCAGCAGTACTCCGACTCCCTCTGGAATGACTGAGCTCCTCGCTCTGGGTCAGAGCCCAGCTCAAATTATTGTTCAAAATCAGAATGCTCTCCGGGCTGCTGTAGCCACGAGAGCAACCATGCAGGACAACTGCACCATACCCTCCATTTCCCACGATTCTGATGATTCACACACCAGCATTTAAGAAGATTAACGACAGCAAGTGTAATGATTCGAAAGCAGGAAACAGCACGTAATGCCAGATGGTGAGGTCATGTGTTTCCTGTTTTATTTTGGTCATATTTTTCTGTTACAAGCTAAATCACAAGTATTACACTCAGAATCAGAATACTTTATTAATCCCGGGGAAGGGGGATTGCTCAGTAAGAAAATTGCTAAGTAAGGCTCTACTGGAAAACCCCTTGAATTAAGGATATTCTCTGTAAGAAAGAGGCTGTGTAATTCCTTCTTTCTAAAAGGTTTACTTGAGGTGTTGAACCCCCAGTAAGGTGTAAGGTAAGGGATAGGAGGTTTTAAACCTATGCAAAAATGCCACGTCATGCTTTCGAAATGGCTCTAGCCAGTTTGCATAGAAGGAAACACACGAGGAAAAAACATTGCAGTGTTTGTGCACTTGGTAAGTCCCTTTTTATGTTTTTCTTAGTTTTGCAGATAAGGGCAGCTGCCACTCAAGCTTGATTCATACAAGAATTCTGTTGGTAAACAAAGCACATTTTCAAATAAAGCACATTTTCAGGCTAAAATTTCAAACTTTCTGTTTGCTGCTTGTTAAATGATGGAAATTTTGATTATAATAATACAGTTTCATATCACTGACATTATTGTACAATATTTAAATTGAAGAGTTTTTTTTAATAAATAGAAAAAGGATTCTGTTCCTATAGGTCTGTGCAAATATCCTCCTAAGGCTTGTTATAGACCTCAGTGTATGCAATACCGACGAAAGTATTGGGCCACTTGCATATTACACCTACAGGAGCTTTTGTGGCTTCCCATTCTAAATCAATGGGCATTAATGTGTCTTTGGAAGATTTTGCCCAAACATCCAGAAGAGCATTTGTGAAGTCAGACGCTGATGTTGGATGAGATCTGGGTTTGGTGATCTTTGTTCTAGTTCAGCAGAGTTGAAGTCAGGGTTCAGGTCAGGGCTCTGTGTGGGCCAGTCAGGTTCTTGCATACCAAACTCGTCCAATCATGCCTTTAAGCACCTTGCTTTGTACACTTTGGCACAGTCAGGCTAGAACAGAAAAACAAAACAAAACATTGCATTATTCCTCTTCCATCAAACTACAGTTGGCACAATGCAGTCAGACAGGTGGTTATCTCCTGGTATTTGCCGAACCCAGACTTGTCCATCAGAGTGCCATATAGAGAAGTGTTATTCAACAGCCCACTGAACAGGAGTCAACTGCTCTAGCATGTAATGGTGGCATACATCATTCATTTTGATTTGTGCTTGGGTGATGTAAGGCCTGCATGCAGCTGCTTGGCCATGGAAACACATGCCATGATGCTCCCAGTGCACAATTTTTCAAGGTTATTATTGTTAACTAAAATTAAGCAAAAAACTAAAACTACAAGAGAAAAATAATTTTAGTTAAATGAAATCAAAATAAAAGCTAGACTTTTGGGAAAAATCAAAACTAACTAAAACAACATTACAGACTCAAGAAACTAACTAAAATTAAATACAAATATACAGGAAATGTCCTTAGTTCCAGTATTTGTCAGCTGGGTCAAATTTGGTCAGTCAGTCTGTCTGATGAGACTTTGGTGCATCTGTTTACTGAGACTCAGGGTGTTTACATGACTGTGACTCATCTGCCTTCACAAAGTGTTGTGTTTGTGTTATAATTTCTGAACTAAACGCCTTAAATCTTTCCCTGACAAACACCATCCATATTATAATAATTTAGAAAACTAACACTGAAACTAATAGAAACTAAACTAAAACTAAACATTTTCAAACAATAAAAACTAACCTAAAATAAGCAAACCCACTCTGGAAACCAACTGAAACTAAACTGATTTCAAAACAAAAACTCAAAAAGAAATTAAAAAAACAATTAAAAAATACAAAACTATAATAATTTGGCAATTTTTGTGCTGATGTTAATGTCTGAGGAGGTTTGGAACATTCATTGTATTGAGTCAGCAGTGTTGGAGACTTATTTGCACCATGCACCTAAGCACTTGGTGACCCCGCTCTTTACCTTCACGTGTTTTGCCACTTGGTGGCTGAGTTCCTTTGTGCTCTAAACGATTCTGCTTTGCAATAATACCACTTACAGTTGGTCATAGAATATCTGGGTAGGAAGAAATTTCATCAACTCACTTGATGCAACAGTGCCACATAAAGTTACAGAGCAGGGTTGCCGAGTGCTGAGGCGCATAGTGCACGAAAGTCGCCAATGCTCTGCTGACTCAATAAGTGCGGAGTTGTGTTTGTAAATGTAACCAGAGTGACTCAAATGACTGGACAGATAGAGTGAGACCAAACTGCTGTTGAGACAGCCCGTGATGAAGGGAGACGGATCATCTGTGCGGGAGGAGGGGGAGGCGTGCAGCTGAATTGGTCAGACAAGGAGACCTTGAGAACTCTTGTTCGGTGTCACCTCAGCGCAGTGTGAGGGTATGTAACAACTCCAGCCCCCGTCATCAGATCTAAGGTTACAAATCCACACGGTGTGACTCAGTGGCTCCTGAATGCTGCTTTCAGGCTTGCTCAGCTCTCACTTGTGGATGAATCACTTAACTTCAGCCTTTTATTTCAGGAGAGGATCCCGTTTCTAGGCAGCCGTGTTTCCGCTCCGCGGGGAGCATTGGTCAGTACTTCGCCCCCACATGAACTGCTGTAGGTTTGATCAGGCCATCTGGAGAGCAGTTATTTTAATCAGAGTCAGATAATGAATCACGTAAGAGCTTCCATACTGTTTTACAATATGCTGTGAGCTGGCTTTTTCCTGTTTCCACTTATAAAAAAAAATCTTAGGCATGTTAAGTAATACTTAATAATCTCTAGCTTACAAAAAGAAAAACAAGTTTTTGAAAGTAATTAACAGCGGCAAAACTAAAAGTCTCCCTTGTGGCTCGTTATTTGCAAATGCGTCGACAAAAGCAGTTGAATGGGTGTTGCCATATTATTTAAACTTGAATAACGCGCCGCTTTCCTATTCAGTCTCCCTTTTGACTGATTTCAAAGGAGAAACATGATAATATTGAGAGCTGGATGACATAAAATACAAACAAAAGCTGCCTCCCACTTCTAGTATCGTGGCATGAAAGACACCTGTTCGTTCTCTGACGTGGCACAGAAACTATGTAATGAATACTGTAGATAAGCACATCTCCTGGCAGATTGACGTGGTTATGCTAACATCTAGAACGTAATGTATTGTATCTTCATCTACTATAGGATCTAAAGAGATGCAAGGCTAACTAGCAATCAACTCTACTAAACTCGTTCTATTCTGGAAGCCCTTATGCCACGCGTCTGTATCCATCTTGCCCTCTATTTCTGCTTCCACTTATCCCTTACCTGCATCTTCTCTCTCCCTTTTCCATTTCTCAAATTGAACATTCTTGATTCCTCTCCTCAGGTCTTAATTTCTCCCAAAAGCACCTCCCACTAGAGATGGGAGTGGAGGAGGCACAGACCAAACATGAGAAGAGAGGGGTCAAAACAATAGGCATTTACAAAATCAGACATCCTCAATTTTAACCTCATTTTAAAAGGACATTCAATTAAATGCAATCTGTCCCACAGCTGTATAATAAACAGTTTTTTGTCATAGCCCGACTTCAGCTGTATTTTACAATCCAAGATAAAACAGCGTTCATGACATACGCAATATGGTCAAAAGCATTGGGCCCCCTGCAGGAGCTTTTATCACACCCTATTTTAAATCTATAAGGATTAAAATAAAATTAGTCCCCATGTTGCAGTTGGAACATCTTCCACTCTTCTGGCAAGGCATTATACAAAAATTTGGAGTAAGTCTAGGGTATTTTTTTGCCAATCATTCAGAAGAGTGTTGGTGAGGTCAGACAATCATGTTAGATGAGAGGGTCTGGCTTGCAATCTCCATTCTCGTTCATCCCAAAGATATTCAGCGGGGTTGAAGTCAGGGCTCTGTGTGGGCCAGTCAAGTTCTTCCACACCAAACTCATATAACCATTCCTTTAATGGAGCTTGCTTTGAGCACTGGGGCATAGTCATGCTGCAAAAGAAAAGGGCCTGCCCCAAACTCCTCCTACAAAGTTTGGAGGCATAAAATTTTCCAAAATAACTTGGTAAGCTGACACATTAAGATTCTTCCTTCTTCCTAAGGATCCCAGACCAGCATGAGAAAAATAACCCCATAACATGGTTTCTCCTCTACTAAACTTTACAGTCCAATGCTTGGAATTGTGTTTGGTTCATGCAGCTGCTCAGCCATGGAAACCCATGCCATGAAGCTCCTGGTGCACAGTTTTCTTTGCTGGTGTTAATGCCAGAGGAGGTTGGAAACTCACCAGTTATTGAGTATGTACGGCACTGTTACCTTTTACTTTGTACTCTGCCCTGACACCGCCACTCTACCAGAATGTAGTCTCTGCTGAAGCTGGCATCTCATGGTCCGGGCTTTTTGATTATTATTAGTATGCTCACACTAGTTAATGGGTCTAAATTTATTATTTATGCATTACTGCTCAGACAGCATTAATTTCTCTAGAGGTCCTTCTTTTCTGTGTCTGCAGGACTAAATGATGACTCGAGCCCCTGTTCTCAGACTTCATGGTGTATTTTTTTCCTTTTATTACCTCAGCCTATTTCCTGTCTTCTTGGGAAATGTGCTGTGGATCATGCTTGTTGATCACAAGTTTTCTTTGATAATAAAGTTCTAAGGAGGGAGTGGATGTTTTCCGGCGCCTTCCTTCATTAAATACAAGTTCATTTTTTCCCATAGAAAATGTGCTGCATTTGTGGGACGGATAGCCACATAACACCAAAGCCAATGGTTAGAGTTTGTGTTCAATAAGCCTATTGAAACGCAGTTACTGAGCTATGAATAGAAAATTTAACACAAGTTGTGTTATGTTTATCAAAAATACTGTGGTCAATTTTATCCCCGAAGATTGCCACAAAGTTCACAATACTGGCAATTAAATGATATGGAAAAAGACTCTTTTTAGTCCGTTAAAACGTTTTCTTCTTGAGATCTTAAAACCTAAAAACTGAACTGTTGGCTTCAAACGTAGGGAGATCCTCTACAAAGCTGGCATGTGGCTGGAATGTGTTTATTTCATATTAAACTTGTCTAAATGCAGGAAGTTGTGTAAGTTGTGTACTCATGTGTTCTTCTTCTTGCAGCTACTCCCTTTTGAGGTCCCTACAGTGGATCATCTGCCCCCATCTCACCCCTAAACCTTACATCTTCTTCTGTCCCACCAACCCTCTGCATGTCCTCCCTCACTATATCCTTGTGTTTTCTCAGTGGTGGCAATTTTAGGTTTAATGTTGACTAGGTCCAGTTCATTATGGTATTCTCAACCCTTGGAGCATCCATCCATCCATCCATCCATGCGCCACAGGGGACGCAGTCTAGGCAGAGATCCCCAGACCTCCCTTTCCACAGCCATCTCCTCCTCCAGCTCTTCCAGGGGGGCACCAAGGCATTTCCAAGTCACCCTAGACATATAATTTCTTCAGTGTGCCCTGGGTCTGCCCCGGGGCCTCCTTTCAGTGGGACACACATTAAACAAAACCACCTCAAGTGGCACCTTTTGACATAGAGGAGCAGCGGCTACACTATACCAAGAGTTTGTAACCATAGGTGAGAGTAGGAATGTAGATCGACCAGCAAATTGAAAGCTTCACTTTCATGATCAGCTCTCTTTTCATCACAGCTGACGGATGCAGCGTCCACATCGCTGCCTATGCCGCACCAATCCGTCTGTCGATCTCATGCGCCATGACCAGAGATGCTTGAACTCTTCCACTTGCGGCAGGTGATTCCTCCCTGACCCAGTGTGGGCACTCATTTTCCGGCTGAGAATCATGGTCTCAGACTTGGAGGTGCAATCCTCAGCCAAGCCACTTTACACTCAGCTGCAAACCCCAGCGCAAGCTGGAGGTCATTGCCTGAGAAAGTCAAATAGCCGCATCATCTGCAAAAAGCAAAGAGGTGAGCCCAAGCCCACCAAAGCGGAAATCCTCCATCACTTGGCTGCGCCTAAAATTCTGTCCATAAAAGTTATAAAGAGAACAACAGGCCAGATACGTCATACTCATGAAGCATCCTCTACAGGACACCCTGAGAGAGGCCTGCCTTCTCCAGGTCCACAAAGTGCATATAGACCGACCGGGCAAACTCCCACACACCCTAAAATATCCACGAGAGGATAAAGAGCCGGTCCAGCATTCCACGGTCAGCCACATTGTTCCTCCCGAGTCTGAGGTTCAAGCAACAAACCTGCAAACAATATTTACCAGGGTTCAATTAATTTATTGACAAAATACAGCTTGATAAAACAGATACTTTGTTGCACAGTGTCATTCTCTGTAGACTGCAGGCTCGCGTCTGCAGGGCAGGATCCATATTTGGATTTTATGAAGTTCATGCTTGAGAAAACCTGCTCACACAAGTACAGTATGATGATCCAAAGACTGACAGGACTCCAAATGTGCAAAAGTTTGTTTGATTTCGGGAGCGAAAATAGCCTTCTGGCAAGCAACATTTTCAAGATTGACTGTCAAATTTTTGAAGTTAGATACCCAAAAGTCTTTGTCAGCTGCAGTCATGTGAAAAAGAAAGTTTCACAGGCTTTTATGAATTCATGTGAAAAGCTATGGGTAGTCCATGATTCAGCAGCCTATAGAAACATCTTTAGGAACAACAATTTTAAGTAATGACTTTATCAATCTCTTGTTTGTTGTGGAGGGTTTTTTTTCCAGTGTTGTTTCAGTTCAATGAGGTTTGCAGGCATTTGTTTATGCACAGCTCTCTTAAGATCCCACCACAGCATTTCAACCTGGTTGAGGTCTGGACTTTGACCGGGCCATTGCAATATCATGATTCTTTTCTTTTTCAGCCATTCTGTTGTACATTTACTGCCTAGGACTGTTGTCCTGATGCATGACCCAGTTTCAGCCAAACTTTAGCTACCGACCTGGCCTAGCATTCGACTGCATTGCTCAGGTCCCATGGTTGCAAAACAAGCCCAAATAATTAACCACTCCACCACCGCGCCTGACAGTTGGTATCAGGTGTTTGTGATGATATTCTGTGTTTGGTTTTAACCAAATTTCATGCATTGTGACCAAACATCTCAACTTGGGTCTTGTCCATCTAAATGACATTGATCCAGAAGTCTTGTTTGTTCAGATACAAGTTTGCAAATCTAAGCCATGCTGCCATGTTCTTTTTTAGAGAGAAAAGACTTCCTCCTGGCAACCCTTCCAAACAAGCCATACTTGTTCAGTCCTTTCCTAATTGCATTGTCATGAACTTTAAATTTAACCTGCTGACTGAGGCCTGCAGAATCTGAAATGCAGCTCTGTTATTTGTAGTTTTCTCTCAGCATTCCACAGTCTAACCTTGGGGTGAATATGCTGGGGCGTCCACTCCTGGGACGATTCTGGCATTGTGTTAACGCAAACCTGAATGTTCGACACAAGCAAACTGAAAAAAATATATGCTTTTACAGAGGTGCTCTTGCTAGTGATCAGCGACTCAAGTGCATCTGATTATCAGCGCCTGGTTGATATTTACCCTTTTAATTCCTAATGGAAGCAGTAAGAGTCTACTTAATTTTTCACAGGACTACACAGAGTCCCGTGAAAGCTTTCTTTTTCACGACTGGATGTCACCCGTAAAAATCACAAAACCCTTTTGTGTTCCTCACATACTGAAAGCCTCATCTGTAGTTACTGACACCATATGGCTGGTGTTTATTCCTTTGGCTTTAAACAGCTCAAAACAGTCTTGCAAATGTCCCTGTGTTTGGCAGCTGTATCAAACTCAATCATTTCTTCCTGCAGCCCATCTAAGTTCCCATAACTGAATAGCTGTTCAGTATCAGTGAGGTCCATTGACTCATCACAGATGAGTATGCTCGAGCTGAATTGCAATCCTGTGATGTGTTCAAATGTGTTGTAAGGTCTCTGAATGTCAAACGTCTTGCTTGAATTTTTCATTTATTCTCTTATGCCCACTGAACTCGGATGTGATCAATAAATTCAAGTTAACAAGAAGATACGCTCACCATACCCTTTTAAAAGTATTCATGCTTCATTATTTTATTTTTTTAAGACACTACTTTCCTAACTTTTTTTTTTTAAACCAAAGGAACTCCGAATAATGAGATTCTTTTAGTAAAATGCTGTTGTTAGTGGAAAATAGTCCATCTTCCTGTTAAAATACCCCAAAGTAATTTAAGGTTTTGCAGTTCTGAGATGAAAGCTGCCACAGAACTTATGTGAATTCTCAGGAGACTAGCCCGACTGTCAGCTATTATTATATTTATTAAATTCACCACTATATGCCCAATCGAGCCTTTACCAAGAAGTGCTGGGCCTGGCTAATTCATAGATACTGGAGACACATTTGTGGTTTGATTCCAGTTTTATTTAGACAGCACCAAATCCTAAAACGGCCAGCTCAGGGAATTTTTTTAATTGTAACGCAAAGACTGTTCAGCATTACAATTAGAATTCCAATGATTCAACAGTCCCCTTTGAACAGGAACGTTGTGTCTGTTTTACAAGAGGAAATCTCCAGAAGTATCAGGCTGCAGGAGCCGTTCCTGAACATTGTAAATAATAGGACTATTATTCCCCCTGGTTTCTTAACTCTAATGTGGTTGCGGTTTACTTAGAACTAACAGCAAACCAGAACCCTGGCACTGGCTGTATTGTTTATTTGCTTGCGTGTTCTTTGATTTTGTTTTTTTAAACACAATCCCAGTAATTATGTTGCTGGGTTGTCCATCCATCCATGTATCCGTCTGTCCGTTAAAAATCTTGTTGCCGCTAGAGGAGGCTGACTTGCTCGGTGGCTCTTTACCAAAGTTTGTGTGGTTAACACCTACGATGGATAGAAGCTCCATTTCAAAGGTCATACAGATATGAATTCCAGGCATTTCATTTTAAAATAGGCAACTGTGGCAAAGTCAGGGTAACTGGCAGCAATTAGGCAACAATGCCAACAGGGTAGGGAAGCTATGACTGCAGGCCTTTGATGGGAACCAAACTTCTGTGTCTCATATGAGAGCACGGCCCATGTCCAGCACCAACACATGGTCTGCATTCTCACTCTCAAATTCTTTAAATCTCAAGGTGCAGAGTTGTTTAGTATCAACAAATATGATATTTCCAAGTGACTCTGTCATGCTGTGAACATATTTTTGTCTCCTTTTTTCTGGAATCCTGTTCCTTTATACACATGCCAGTCTACAATGTCTAACATTAGCTTGCAGAAACCCCATCAGCACTGGTACACTCTGCCATTACAACCAATAAAAATGTATAATGAATAAAAGTCAAAATATATAAAGCATAAAGCCTTATACTCTGATTTTCAAGCCTCTTTCTATAGCTACAGTTAAGTGTTAATGATTCTACAATTAGAAAGGAACTTTGGGAAAATTGACATTCATGTCAAAGTATCAAGGCCAGAATCTCTGCTCCCAAGTAAAAATATGCGAGTGCTTATCTAATGTTGGCCAGAAAGCACATGATGATTCCCCGGAGCTTTAGAAAAAAACGGCCTGTGGAAATATTAATCAAAAATGGGAAACTGGAACAAATCCATCACAGTATTCTACAAAAGAGTTCAAACAAGCTGCTGGTGGGATCCTTGTGAGCTACAATCCATCCATCCATCCATCACTTATCCCGGATCTTCTGGTGGGACACTGAGGTGTTCCTGAAAATGATGCGACATGCTCGAAACGCCTCACCTACAGTTACATCCAGAAGCTTTAATTCAAAGAGTTTGGCAAAAGAATTCCAACAAATGTTTAGGAATTACAGTCATTTTTATACAGAGCTCCTCATTTTCTGAGCCTCAAAAGTAATGGGACAAGCTATTCCATAACCAAGTGAGGCATCTTCCCTTGTTGTTCTACAACAAAGTAAGCAGATAAAAGATCTGGAGTTGATTCCAAGTGTGGAGCTTGTATTGTTTTCTGTTCACTGGACCTCTCAATATAAGGTCCAAACAGATGTTGATGCATTTGAAAGAGGCCATTATTAGTCTGAAAATCAAAAGAAACCTATAAGACAAAGAACAAAAACTTTAGGAGTGGCCAAAACAACAATCGGGAACATTCTAAAAATGAATGAAGGCACTGAACAGCTCAGTAAAAGTCCTGGAAGACCACAAAGGACAACTAAATGGATGCTCACAGAATTCTTTATTTGGTAAAGAAAATCCCTCACAACTTCTAGCCGATCAACAGCACTCTCGGGGAAGTAGCTGTATTCTTGTTAAAGTCTACAATCAAAAGACACCTTCATGAATGTGAATACAGAGGGTTTACAACAAGATGCAAACCACTGGTTACACTCAAGAATCGGAATTAGATTTTGCTAGAAAGCACCTAAAAGATCCAGATCAGTTTCTGGAAAAAAAATAAAATAAAATCAATAGACAGATGAAACCAAGATTAACTTGTACCAGAACATCATCTGTCAAAATGTTGTTGCACAGCACCTCACCACGCAAACAGATAATGACACAAAGCACAATGCAAAAGCAGCCCAAGAGTTTCTCAAAGCAAAGAAATGGGATATTCTTCCCAGGTCAGGTTTTAATTACTGAAGACAAAACTGAAGGCACAGAGAGCCACAGACAAGCAGCAACTGAAGGCGGCTGCAGCAAAGGCCTGGCAGAGGGTCTCAAGGGAGGAAACAGAGCATTTGGTGATGTTCATGGCTTCTAGACTACGGGCAGTCACTGACTCCAAGGGATTTTCATCCAAGTATTAAAAATTTTTAATCTTTAAAATTATGTTAGTTAATCCAAATAGACCCCTTGAATTAAAGCTGAAAGCCTGCTTTTCAATCCCATTTTGACTGATTTAAAATCCGCTGCAGTAGTGTCCAGAGCCACTGTCCCAAAACTTATGGACCTAACTGCAGGAAGCGCCCAAACCGCGTAAACTGGTGCCTTTCGAAAGGAGCTATAAAACATAATACATGCAATTCTGTTCTATTATATTCTAATGCTGTATGCTTCAGCACTCGCAGCTGCAGCTTGTAAATGTCATTGCAAAACTTTCACAAGAGGGTCTTCTCTATAATTTTATTGAATATTATTTTGGTCACTTAATTTTGAAGAATTCGTTTTGGATTCCATATTTTGTTTCACGTACCAACCACAGTGATTTCAGTTGCATTCAGACATCACTGGTAGTTAATATCAGTGCCAGGACGGATTTAGTATTATACATTATTGCATTAGGTTTAAAGCACTGCCAGTCATGAGTGTTCAATATTAAAATAATACACCATCAATGAAGCTAAATGCTGTAGGACAAGTAGGCGGAAGGAAAATATGGATGGATGACCCCTCTTGTAGTTATGCTCTTGTGCGGCATCTTCTTGAAATCTGAGACTCTTTAAAACAGTCCAAACCAAAAACCATAAGACAAGTCGACTTTTACCAAGAATGTTAATTGTTCACTGCCTTGTAAACCAACATGTTGGTGCTTCATAGGAGCTGTCAAAATGAAATGACATGGAAGTATGTACAGTATCTGGCGGCTCATGTCTAGATAGTTCAGCTTAATTGACTAGAAAAGTTAGATTCGTCAGAATGCTGAGAAATCCCCCATTTTTTTTTTAATCAAAAACAACACTTGCAGCCTTCATGCTATGGGCAACTATTATTGTGAAAATAACACAAATTCTGTATCCAAAGCGTGATATGTTGATACTGGAATGAGCGCTGATTGAAAGCTGTGATTGATTAAAAGTGCTATTAAAGGGCTGACCCTCCTGACATCTTCCCTCCCAACAAATTCTTCTGATTTTCCATGTTTATATATTTTCATGCATGACAGAAAAAGCAGACAGACCATGACAAATAAAATATTTTTTACAAAACATAAAGTGCAAAAGGCCCTCATCAGGGCAGATAGCAGTGATCCAAAAGAATCAAAGATTCTAATGGCCCTGTTTGTCTGGCGAGCGGCGAGGCAAACTGCAGACTGATGGTTCAAGTTAAGAAAAAGCAGAGTGAAAGTTGAAGACTGAATGGACTTACACTTTTCTACTCTGACAGAGAACTCTACAACAGGCCTCATTCACAAATTCGTACTTGAATTCTATGCCTTTAAGCACATTTAGCTCTCTCTCTCACACGCAGTTTGCTCAAGGACATTTTGGCATGTAGACTGGAAGAGACATGGATCAAACCAGCAGTCCTCTGATTAGAGGACGACCTGCGTTTCCTTCCGAGTCTCAGCCACCCTGACTAGAAAGGGAAGCATCTTTAAGACCTGGAAGCATGCTGAAGTCTCCTACGTGTGTGTGTGTGGGTGTGGGTGTGTGTGCTTTTGCCTCTGTATTAGCTCACTGAGTTATCGTACTCAAACAGAGAGGCACAGCTCCGCCTTCCCACCGCCACTGGCTGAGGGACAACATGTTCTTTAAGACGACCCGCTCTACCTCCTGAGCCACAGCCGCCCAGTTAAGATTACCTTTCGCTGGAACTAAGGAGCCCAGGCCAATCCAAGACAAACAACCCCATAGCATTATTCCTCCACCAAACTTTAGAGTTGCCAAACTCAGACTGGTCCGTCAGGCTACCAGTTAGAGCAGCGTCTTTCGTCACTCCACAGAACATGTTTTCACTGGTCTAGAGGCCAGTGGTGGCATGCTTTACACCACTTCATCCAACGCTTTGCATCAGCAAACATTTTAACGTTGACTTAAAATTGAGTCGATATCGCAGACATTCCCTTTACGTCGGCTGGTTGTAGTATTGAAATATTGCCCCGACGTTTCTTGTGAGACTTAGAGTAAATCTAAAGAAGCAAAATATTCTTGATAGAAAGCATAGGGGTTAATAAGCACATCATAGGGAGGGAACCCAAACCCTCGTTTCATTACTCACTCACAAACGCAACATCCCTGGGTTTAAAACATTGACATCAAGGACAAAGAGCCAATGATTCTCACGGTACGTCACGTTAAGTTCACCATGCAAAAAATGAGATGGAATTCAGATACGCGTGACCATAAATTGTTTCACTGTGTTGTTTTGTTTTGGTTTTTTTTAAAAAAGAGACAGGCTCCAATAAGATTAGTCTGTGGACGTGTGGACCCATGCACTAACCAGATCCTTGCAGTTGTTTTTGGTTTGTTTGTTTTTTTTAAAGATGCATTTAATTCCTTTATTGCAATAATCTGAACTACATTTCTTGCTTTGTAAAAGATGGTCTGACCCATCCTCTTTTCTATGTTGAAACAGGGCAAACATCCGACTGTCTGCAGCTCTAACCATGACCAGTTTTTGACTGGTGAAGATGACTTTGTGGTTTCAGTTTTGTTCGCTGGGAACATGCAATGATGCTGCCATTTTGCACACTGATATTTAGCTTTTGTGCTGATGTTAGTGCAGCTCAATACTTTATCCATATAATCCATATAATGTATTGATTCAATCCTGTCCAGGATCTATTTACTGTATATGAGAAACTGTCAAAGTGCAATGTAGTTCTGTCTAATCCACTATATAACTGTGGCATTCAGAGTTTCACACGCACACTTGGCTTATTTCCAGGATTTAAAAAATGTTTAAACACCAATAATGTGAGTTGCATCCCTAATAGAGATGCCTGATGAACAAAACCCTAAACTGAGTTGCACTCAACCCCACACCCCACCTGTGTTGAACTGAAAAATATCGTCCAATTATGACCGATGTTTACAAGGCACCATTAAAGCTGTAACTGTTCCCAGAAGCCCAATGGCCTCATTAAGTGTGAAATGGAAAACCTTTTGAAACCACCACCAGTGTTCCCAGTGTTGGCTGTTCAGCCGAAATGAACAGCCAAGCAAGGAGGGGCCGATCACACAAAGTGATTAAGAGTCCAACGGTCACTCTAACACAGCTTTAGATGTCCTTTGCAGAGACGGGAGGACCTACTAGCGGGACTGCAGTTTCAAGAGAGCAGAGCAGAAGCCGCTCTGAGTAAAGAAACGTGGCAGCCTGCTTGGAGACCGTCAAACAGCATTTAAAGGTCTTTAAGAGTGCAAGGAAAACCATTTACTGACCTGGGGGTCCGTTTACTGCATAAAACAGTGTGTAGGAGCGCCGCTAAAATATACATGCACACAAATGCTCAACTTTGCCAAAAGATAATCAAATTTACAGCACACACTGTGGACACACATGTGGACAGTGTTCCCTTTATAAATCAGAATCCCTGTGAAAATGTGTGTAGGTGGATTGGCTTCAAATCACACCCTCGCCACGCTCTTATAAAACTATGAATGATCAATGCCAAGCACCTCAATTGATGCACCGAGGCGTGCAGCTATGTAGGTTGCAATGGGGGTGCGATGGCACACCTGCACTGTCACCGCTGAAATGCCAAATGAATGCGTTAGGCGTCTGTGATGGCGATGCCTGTCACAGTAAATTTCCCAGTCTGGCTTAAAATCACCAGTTTACCATCTGTGTCGCAAATTTTCCCTCTCTACAAAATATTGGCAGGGCTTTCATACAGGTGTGCGTATTCTCCTGTCAGGTTTGTTTGGTTTGCTCTTAGGGTTGGACTTTTGGTGTGAGCCTTTCTCAGACAAATACAAATAATGAGTAAAAGGAGAAATATTTAGGCAGCATTCCAAGCAAGGGAACTTGGAAGAATGTTCATGACCTGGATGTAGCAACGCTACGGTGCATGGCGGTAACAGCATTGTACCATGGGGGTATATGCTTCCCAACAGTATAAGGACACGGAGGTCGGATTTGAGGGGAGGATGAAAGCAGCCAAATATAGAGCAGTCCTTGAGGGGACCGTGCACATAACTTTGGTCGTGGTGCAAAATCTGTTTTCACTTTTGGCGGCCCACCACAAGTTGATTTTCTGTTTTTAGAGCAGTACACCCACTCGCTGAGCACTCCGTCTCTTCCTTTATCGCTCGGCTGTACACAAATGCACTCCTTTCAGTGCGTTCTCCGAGCTATTCCCAGCTCTCCCGTTACGCCATTTACACTTAAGTGGCCCGGTCATGCTATCTCTGTTTTATAATATAAACACTTGAAGAATCTATTGTGCATTTTAAAGTGCCAACCATAAAACATCAAAACAAGGGGCTTCCTGGTGAATTCAGGTGCACCTTGTAAACTCAGAGGGCCTGTAGCCCACAGTAATGGTGAACACCACCCCCCCCCCCCCCCCCCCTAATTTAAAGG
>VUQH01028505.1:2383-21071 GCA_015106775.1 Etroplus canarensis | reverse complement strand
GAATTGCGTTTAAAAAAAAAAAAAAAAAAAATCTACCAAATTACCAATCCGGATTAATCTGCTGTGGCAACCGCTTGGAGGAGAATACAAGGGAGCAGCTGAAAGCCACACTTTCAGTTTTTATAATAAGATCTTGGTATTTGATAAGCCTGCATCGATACAATATCGCGATACTATACTGCATGGACCCTCACCACCGCCGCTCAGTCAAATGAACAGCTTTAGATCGAAACTGCGACTGAAGGCAGCAGGTAAACGGTTAAAGGAGTGAGCAGCACTCACGGGTACACTGCCGAGGCAGCTTGCTACGCGTGACTGATAAAAAAGCTGAATGTTATCACTAAGAGTAAATAAACGGCCGAACGTCGTCCAGGTCCAGTTCAAAACGAACCCAACTGACGGTGAGAAGCTGCGTTTGAGGACAGGCTGGAAAGCAGCGCTGCCTCCTCTGAGCCAAGGAGTTGTAATGAAGCTTCGTGAGTGAGTCACAAGACGAAAGTAAAGCCACGCTGCACGCACGCGCGCACACACACACACACACACACTGTCTCAGCTGTTTGCACTGTTAGTATTATGACAACCAGCCAAACTTACCTTGACTTGGAAAGGATGGATCTCATTGAGCGAGTGCCTCCTCAGCTTCTTCGTCAACGTCTTCAGCATTTTCGCCCCGTTTTAACTGGACTGTAACAACTTCATGAGCGGCTCTGAAACAAGGCACCCGGACAGAAAGTAGACCCGCACACGAGCTCTCTCTCCGGTGTCGATTAAAAAAAACACACCGACCGACCGACGCGCAGTGATTCGTTAAACTGCGTAGATGCGGCAAACTTATTTCCGAGCTCACCGGAGTTTGTTTTGGAGCTGCTTTTAGGTGAAGCGAAGAAGAGTTTAGGAGGGGATGGAGCGGGGTGAGGTGGAGGGGGGGGGGGTTTAGAAATTAAAATGAATATCAACTTGTTCGCATTCACACACGCACACATACACTCTCACACACACACACACGGCCGAATGCACGCCAGCCTCACGAACACGCAAGGAGTTCTCCGGCTGGAGCGTATCGCCGCCTGATTGGCTGGCCGCCCGCTGACGTCGTTTTACTCTCTCCGTGAAGAGGAGGAGGAGGAAGGCTGAGAGTTAAAGCCGTACCGTCTCACCCCTGCCTCACCAGGGGCGCAGCCAGGGTAGTTTCTAAACGGGTGGGGGCACCAGGCGAGAGGGGCCCACTGCTTACAGTGGTAATGACTCTTCCTTCCAGCGTCTGGAGCATCTGCCTCCATCTCAGCTGATCCCCTGCATCCTGTTCTGTCGCAGCCAGCGTTATTTTAGTTTACTGAATTCAAAATGAAATGATACTTTGGGCATCCCAACCATACAGTGCTCAGGGTGTTTACTGAGCCTGTGGTAGCCAGTGCCATCCAGTGTTATTACAGTTAACTGAAATTAAAGTACATGAGAAAAATCATTTTCGTTAACTTAAATAAAAATAAATACGGAGGATTAGGGCCATTTAAAAAAAAATAAATAAAAATAGAAGGACTTTTTGTATTTTGCATTTCGAGAAAAAAGTTGAAATGTGGAGAATAAAGCTTTATGCGATCACTAGCTGCCAGAGTATCCTTGCATCTGTCTGTTACCAGTTATTTCATTTTGCACAAAACTCGTCCAAAGTGCGTGTGGTTCTTTCTTCTGAACAGATGTAATTTGCTGCACAATCTCTTCAGAATCGTTATACGTGTAACAACACTGTGTTTATGTGGTAAAACAGAAATTAGTTCCCTATTACTAGAACTGACTCTGAAGTATGATTTCACTGACTCATCTACACCATGCATGTTGTAGAGGCTCCAGCAGCCGTGCGCTAGACTTCACTAGAAATGACAGCTTTATTCTCCACTTTATTTTCCACTTCTCAGAACACTATTTCCACTTTATTCTCAAAATTTCGACTTGATTCTCAAACTGTTAAAACTTTTTTAAAGTCCTTCTACTTTTTTATTTTTAAAATGGCCCTAATCCTCCTTCATAAATAAAAACTAGACTTTTGGGAAAAATTAAAACTAACCAAGCTATTGTGGACTCAGGAAACTGACTAAAATAAAAACATACAGGAAATGTCCTTATTTCTAGTCTTTGTCAGTTGGGTTAAATTTGGTCAGCCTGTCTGATGAGGCTTTGATTCATCTGTTTATTGAGACTCAGGGTGTCTACATAATTGTGACTCATCTGCCTTCACAAAGTGTTGTGTTTTTTATTGTAATTTCTGTTCTAAACATCTTAAATCTGCCCCCCTGACAAACACCATCCATATTATTATAATTAAGAAAACTAAAACAAATCAAAACTCAACCAAAACTAAACATTTTCAAACAATAAAAACTAAACTAAAATGAGCAAATCCACTGTGGAAACTGAACTGAATTCAAAACAAAAACTCAAAATGAAATAAAAACTAAAACTAATTAGAAAATACAAAACTATAATAACTCTTGCCATCCTGCTCCCTTGTATTCACCTCAAGGGGTCGCCACAGCAGATTAATCCGCATTGGTAATTTGGCAGAGGTTTTACGCCGGATGCCCTTACTAATGCAACCCTCCATGGTGAGAGTGGCTTCTGCCAGGGACCTTTCGCTTTTTACACGAATGTGTAAATCACTACAGATTAGCGAACGCAAATAGACCCAACAAACCGATCTGCAAGGCCAGTAACATCGTGGGTGTGGAGCCTGGCTCGCTGATGGAGGTGTCAGAGAGGAGGACGCTGTTAAAGTTGAGGACGATGTTGGACAGTCCTTCACATCTCCTCCCCGTGACGTGCCAGACAGACACAGCAGCAGACTCATCCCTCGAGGATGAACCGCAAAACACCACAGGAAATCATTCCTACCTGTGGTCATCAAACTTTACAGCTCCTCCCTTAACACCTGGACTGTTGTTTATTCTTATGGCTATATCTTGACATATTGGACTTTTCAAATAAAGGTTCATATATAATTATTCAGAGACAAAGTCAGAGAGTCAAGGCTGAGATGGTTTGGACATGTTCAGAGGAGGGATAGTGGATATATGGGACAAAGATTCAAGATTCAAGAGCTTTATTGTAATTTCAACCACATATAGCTGACACAGAACATAGTGAAATGAGATAGCGTTTCTCCAGGACCTGGTGCAACATATAAACATATAGACATACGAGTATAATTGCAAGGATATAAGCACAATTAGTGACTCCGGAGTGGCCGCTGCGTGCTACTGCCGCACCGCCATATTGTTGAGGATGTTGAGGATGGAGCTGCCGGGCAAAAGGAGAAGAGGAAGACACAGAGAAGATTCATGGATGTAGTGAAAGAGGACATGCAGAGGGTTGGTGTGAGGGAAGAGGATACAAGGGATCGGGTGAGATGGAGGCAG
Organism: Etroplus canarensis; assembly: GCA_015106775.1. Lineage (NCBI taxonomy): Eukaryota > Metazoa > Chordata > Actinopteri > Cichliformes > Cichlidae > Etroplus > Etroplus canarensis. The sequence continues at coordinate 17,658 of VUQH01028505.1, read as the reverse complement.
ATGATCCACTGTGGTGACCCCTAACGGGAGCAGCCAAAAGAAGAAGAAGAAAGCGAATATCTACAATTTTACTGTTTTAACTTTGAGTGTATACCCGCCACACACCACTAGGAGCTAAGCTTGATCATTCTCAACCACCTTCGGAGGTGTATCCTATGTATCTGATTTCAAGGAGCTGTCTTGTCTTGATGTCAGTGGCTTCTCTCACCTCCTTTGGCCAGTTTATTATCCCAGCAGGGTTTCTAATGACCGGCAGGGCGTAGGTGTTGATTGTCCGGATCTTGTTCTTCCCATTCAGCTGATTCCTCAGTACTTGCCTTAACTCTCTGTAGGGATTTGGTGATTGCAGCTTCCCTGGTGACCTCTTCATGGCTCCCATTTGCCTGTGGGATATCCATATCTAGCTTTATATCTATATATAGATATATAGATAGACAGATAGATAGATATCCACATATCTAAGTTATTTTTTATGTTTGGATTTATGTAACAAAAGGAATTTCCCAACTTGTGAGATAAAATAAAGTACATCTTATCCAAAATAAATACTTGATAAATGAATAAGGACTGGCATTATTTCATCTTCTTATTTTCTCATTTCTATAATTTCTATGATCTCAGTTTTCCATATTGAAGGAAGTCTCAATTCCTAAAATTCGCCTGAAGACTCAGAAGAGAGTAGGCTTGATGTATGCATCCTTTACAGAACAGTTCATACCTTCAAAGTATAAAATAGCTGTGACACAAGGCTGTAATATATACAAAACATGGTGAGAGGAGGACTTTTGAAAGTTTCCTGTATTCATTAGTTGTTTCAGTTTTTAAAGATTTAAAACTGCCCCACATCATTTAAATGCATCAATTCTTGCCACATGTGATATTAATTAAAAGTAGCCCTCAAAGTAAAACAAAACCCACTGGTTATAATTTTTTAGAGATGTGCAGCTGATTTGATTATTTATTGAATTTTAAACATGGTAATACTGATGATGAACATGAGCGAAACACAAAATTATTTTAGGTTCTATTATCTTGTTTGCCTGTCTTTTGATCTGTTTTCATGCGCTTTCAGCTGCATATTCTTATGTTGCTGAGGTTTTGCAATGAGTTTTTAGAGATATTAAGTTTTTGTATCCCCAGTGCTGCCTTGTCTGTGCTTCACTGCTTCTGTAGCCGTTTTTGGTTGCATCTTGCTGTTTTTCTCTGGTGTCTCGCTCTGGGTTTTGCCTTCTTTCAGTCTGACTGCCCTCACCTGTTTCAATACATTTACCTGTGTTCCCTCCCTGTTTTCAATCCCAGTCAGTCCCAAATCTGTATACTGTCTTTGCCTTGGTGAAATTGTTTGTCATGTTGTGTTCTCCTATTGTACTTCTTGCATTTGTGAGTCAGCTTTTGCATTACTGTTTGTACGACCCACAAACCAGGTTCACTTTGTGTTGCTCATTCAGCCTCCAATGTCCTACATTTGACATGCAGGGTGTTTCAAAAAGATGGACCCGATTTGAGATCACTATAGCTCTGCAACCATGAACTGCCCATCAATGAAACATTTACCACATGAAAGGGCATAAAGTTTTAAAAAGCACCCAACTAACTGTTTGTAATTGTCCCATGTTGCTATCAAGAAATATACCACATTGAAATTGGGTTAATCTTTTTGAAACATTTTTTTGTGTAAAAGGTGGCATACAAATAAGGTTTTATTAAATTTATTACAAAAATATTGTTTTGATTTTGCCTTACAGACACAAATAATTATAATAATGACCATATGTGCACGCCTTCCTCTCCTTACTGCCACACTGAGCAGCTCTCTCTATCTTTGAAGATTTCACAGTACCAGAAAGATTTGGCGCTGCCTCAAAATAGATTCAGTACAGACTTTGAAAACTAGAAAATCTAGCTTTTCCAGCGTGCTCCATCAATACAGATATTCATTCAACAGATGGGTGAACACTTCCTTGAAATACAACTCCAGTTCTAAAAAGGCCAGGACACTGTGTAAAAAAAAAAAACACACAATGCAGTGATTTCATAAACTATTTTAGTCACAAAAGAATGTAGAAAATGTATCAAATGTTGAAAGTGAGACATTGTATTATTTCATGAGAAATATTAGCTCATCTTGAATTTGACGGCATTAACACATCTCAAACAAAGTTGGGACAAGGGCAACAAAAGGCTGGAAAAGTAAGTGGTACAAAAAAAGAAACAGTTGGGGGAACATGTTACAACTCATTAACTTAACTGGCAACAGGCCAGTGATGTAATTGAGTATAAAAAAGGGCACCTTAGAGATGTAGAGTCTCAGAAGTAAAAAGGAGCTGAGGTTCAGCAATCTGTGAGAAACTCAGTCTATAAATTGTGGAGCAATTTCAGAATAAAGTTCCCCATGTGAAACTGCAAAAGACTTTGAATATTCTATAATCTGCTGTACATAGTATCAAAAATCCACAGTCACCTCTGGGGATGTTAGTGAGCTTTGGGCCCTCAGGTGGCACTGCATTACAAACAGACACGATTCTGTCATGGAAATCGCTGCATGGGCTCAGGAGCACTTCTAGAAATCATTGCCTGCGAACACATGATCCAGAAACGCTGCTATCATCTCCAGACCAAAGCTCATTTGAAATGGACTGAGGCAAAGTGGAAAACTTTCCTGTGGTCAGTCGAAACAGAAATTGAAATTCTTTTTGAAAATCACAGACACTGCATCCTCTGGACTAAAGAGGAGAGGGACCATCAAACCTGTTATCAGCCTTCAGCTCAAAAGTTTGCATCTCTGATGGTATGAAGGTGCATTAGCGCCAACAGTACAGGCAAATTGCACTTCTGGAAAGGCGCAATCAGTGCTGAAAGGTATATACAGGTTTTAGAACAACATATGCTCCCCTCCAGAAGGCCTTGTATATTTTACCGTGACTTTGCTAAACCACATACTGCAGCTATTACAACAGCACGGCTTCATAGTAGAAGAGTCCGGGTGCTGGACTCGCCTGCCTGCAGTCCTCCTGAAAGCATTTGGTGCATTATGAAATGCAAAAAAGAACAAAGAAGACCCAGGACTTTTGAGCACCTGGAATCCTATATCAGACAAGAATGGGACAACATTCCTCTCCCAAAGGTCCAGCAGCTGGTCTCCTCAGTTCCCAGATGTTTACGGACTGTTATCAGAAGAGAGGATGCTAATTAATTGTAACATGTTCCTCCAGCTGTTTATACCACTTACTTTTCCAGCCCTTTTTGTTGCCCTTGTCCCAACTTTTCTGAAATGTGTTGCTGCTGTCAAATTCACGATGAGGCTGTATTTTTCGTGTAATAATAAAATGTCTCACTTTCAACATTTGATATGTTTTCTATGTCCTTTTGTGACTAAAATATTGGTTTATATGATTTGCAAATTACAGCACTGTGTTTTTACATAGCGTCCCAACCTTTTTGGAATTTGGGTTGTAGTTGCAGGTGCCTCAAGATGAAAAGAAATACAGACAATCAGACCATTTCACAAAACTTTGTCAGAGAGCCAGAGAGAGAGATGTGCCGGGGTAGGGCATGGCAGGTATAATTGGCGTAAGTGAGGCATCCAGTTTCAGTGATGTCATTCTCTGCAACCACAATGCACATGCGCAGATATTCCGCACATGTCCTGCTCTGCAGCAAACTGCAAACATTAGTCAACCTTTCTCTAAAATAGATTTCAGAATAACCCTTTATTTAGCTGCATTTCTGACAGTTCCTGCAAGTAGTCCTAGTTCTCTTTTCTCTGTCCATTCAGCCAGGACAGCAGTTACTTTTCACATGAGCCCAATTCTTCATGAATTTGTTCCAAAACCAGCATTAGAGTCACACGCAGCAGCTTTTCTCCCTATTATTTCAGCACTTTTCTCTCTGTTGTTGGCTACACAAGCTATACATGCTGGGCCTTTAAAGGCTTCAGGCTCGCGTGTTTGTGTACGTATGTACGCATGTGTGTGTTTGAGTGTGAGAAAGAGAGGTAGAGGCTTTCTTTTTAATGGAGTAATACCTCCGGCCAATGACCCGGTCAACTTTCCAAACAACCTGTGTGGCTTGGCTCTGGGTCAAGCTCAATGCAAATCCTATTTGCAGCTGAATGTAGGCAAGCTGTCAACAACACAGTTCCCGGGACCTGAGTAACCTCTGTGACATGTTTACTATGCTTCTAATTAGGTCTCAACTGTCAGAAAACGCTAATAAAATGAAAAAAAAAACCAACCCCAGTTACTATTATGTATATAACAGGAAACAAATACCATTTCTGGGTTGTTGAATTGACATTTGTGGCCACATGAGGGCAGCATTTATATTCTTTTAGAGGCCAGAAATACCTGGATCATGTCAAAGAAAATATTCTCATTGCAAAGAAAAAAAGAGAAGGCTTTATTCAAAGTTGTTAATATCCTCTCTGAAAATTGTCCAGGATGATTGTGAAGAAGTGACTGCTCAGCATTATGGCTGAATCAGCCTGAGGAGAGCTAATAAAATATTTAGAAGGTTGTTCCAGTTCTTCTTAGAGATCTTTAAGTCAGTTCATCAAAGTCTTTCAGTTGAATTAAGGCCTTATTCCCGTGCTGCAGGGTGAATGGTGCGTGTCTCTGAAAACCCCACATGACCTGAATATTCCCTCCAATGTACCTTCTGTTATTGACACTAATCTCTAAATGGGATTCATGAGTAAATATAACTTTTTTCTGCCCATCATTAACTATGAAATGCTATATCTGAACCTACTCCAGCGGTTGACCTTATTTTGCCTCTTGAGAAGTCTTCCTCTGAGACAGCTACCACACAGCTTTCTCCTGAGAGGATTTTTAGACGTTTTGTGTCTGTGATGAAGCTGCTTTTGTAACAGGGTAGATCTTTGTCATTTTTACACAAAGTCACCTTCACTTTATTGGCACTGGTTTGGTAGGTTGAGTTTCACATTTGCTGCCAGCCAATAGCTGTGCTCAGGAGCGAACTGAAGGCAGTTGTGTTTGAGTGTCTCTCACCCGCTTGTTTCTGTCTGCAGGTTTAAGGTAATACTTCTGTAGCAGCCATTCTTCTGTTTCTGTGGGTTCTAGAATTAAGATTCATATGAGTACTCCAGAATCTGCTGAAAGTTCTGCAACCTGAAGGCAGAGATGGGCTTATTAATGCTGAAGTGGTTGCTAGCTGAGTCCATGGAAGGTGATGGATTTAAAAGGACATCCACCAACATGTATAAGCTGCCAGTGGGCTAGAAGAAAAAGCCAAACTGCAGCACAGCTATCCCTGGCCCTGAATTGTATGGACCAGCCTTTTTTTTGCAAGCAGGACCTCTAAAATGAATCACATTGTGGACTGGTTGTTTCCCCTTGATTTTAGTATTCATATATATAATTAAACCCTTTTTAAATGTCCCCTTGGAGGTGGCTTGGTTGTGCTTCAATTTCTAGCCATACCTTAGGTCGGGAGACGGCAACCTTTACTGTTAAAAAAGCCATTTTTGAGCAATTTTTGATTAAAAACATCACATGGCCACAAAACAGGCCTTTTAATGAAGGTGCTACAAGCTATTAAGTATGTATCAGCCCGTCAAGATTATTTACTGGGTGTAAATAAAAACCTTTTAACACAAATAACTACTTTGCAGTGGACCCTGGTTGTATTGTCGTTACAGTAATGCCACGTTTTTGTTACATTTATGAAACAATGCAACTAAAAGATAATGAAAAGTTTAGCTTTCTATCAGTTTTTGATACAAACAGAACTGAACACTTGTAAAGTAGAGGGAAAAACTCGTTTGAAACAGAGCAGCTGTGAAGATGTACAGGCCACTCTTTTTGTGTGCAAATGAATTAAAATAAAAGCAGCCTACTTTAATAATAACTCGAACATATTATATAGATTTAAAAATAGTAAAAATAGAGGCAAGCGATGATAAATATATTAAAACCTTAAAAGCTTAAATTCAGAGCATAGGTTGAACATTTTTATAAATAACAGCAAATAGTAAAATGTCTTACTTTAAACATTTGGCATGTTTTCTATGTTTTTTGTAAATAAAATAGTTTATGAGATTTGCAAACCATTGCGTTCATGTTTTTATTTATATTTTAAACAGTGTCCTAACTTTTTCGGAATTGGGGACGTATTTAGACTTTTACTAAGTCTGTACTTCGGGCTGCTCCCTTGTTGGCTCCCCAAGTGGCCCTCAACGTGGATTAATCCACACCGGTAAGTTGGCAGTGGTTTTACACCGGATGCCCTTCCTGAAACAACCCTCCAGAGTGAGAGGGGTTTGTGTCCCAACCTGGAATCAAACCAGGGACCTTTCTCTTGTAAGGTGACTGTGTAAACCACTGCCCTACAGGGACACTACCTTTTAAGTGAAGCTGTACACTTCATATTTTCTGTAAATACCTCAATTTATATTTATACCTGCAATTTATGTCTTTACCCATTTTTTTCTTTATTTATTATCAACTGCTGTCTTCTTTGCACGCTGTGAGTCTGGAGGAATGACTTTTAGATTGTGTGTGTGTCCTGTGCATAAAGCAGAATTGATGTTGCTTTACTTTTACTCACCGCGCAGCACTGTCAAAACAGCAGCGGTGCATTCAAAGAGCTGGCTGTGCATTTTCTATTTATTTTTTTGGATAATTTTCTCTATATTTTTGCAGCACATTGCATTAGGCCTCCATCGCCTGCCAGAGCAAACAGCCACAGTGTCAGCATCGCTCTCTGCTGGCAACTCACTGATACTTCATGCCTGAGTGACGGCCGAGCAGGCTCTTCTTGTGAAGTGTTTGTAGCGATTCAGGGAGTGGAAGGCATTTGCTCATTATTCTGTGACATCCAAACACTGTACAGCCCCCACTTCCCGCTAAAGGGTCAGAAATGTTTCCTTTCTTCCTCTTTAGTCATTTACAATAGCATGTGTGTGTGTCAGTAATTCCATGTAAGTAAGAGATGTTAGGATAAAGTTCACTGCAAGTGATTTATCTCAGCATTTATTTACTCTCAGTTACTGGAATTAGTGAGAAAAGCATGTGTGCAATGAACCTCTAATCAGCAGGACCAGAAGCCACCTAAAGGTTATGCTGTCACTCCACTATTCAGCTCCTTTGACCCAGTGGTTACCAAATATGGCACCATCTTACATTCAGGAAACATCTTTCACTGCCTGCACGATTACACAATCAGAACAACGTGGGGGTAAGAAGTGATGTGAGCATTCACTGGTGATGTCAACGTTTTTCCCTCTCACTCATCACTTGTTTAACATTGCTGAAATAGCTGATGACACATCGGCTGGCTGACCTGTGAGCGTCATCACGTCTGTTTTTAGCACTGTGCACTGTAAAAACCTCGGCCCACTTGGCCTCAGAAGTCCTTGTCTTTCTCTTTCCTGCTGCCCGCGTCGCCCACACTCTCCCCTGGATAGCGGCATACGGCCACAGCCTCTTCTCTCGCCTCCACTCCCCTCCACTCTTCCCTCACCCACTGACCCACTGGCGGAAAGCGTGGGGGCCATCTGTGGTGGAGAGGCTACTTTTAGCCTCCCAGGCTGCTATTTTCTCTTCACTGATTTTTTGCTTTCTTTTTAATTTAAACACAAAGCGCAGGCTTACTTACGCAATACTCGTCTCACTCTGGTTCTCTCTGCCTTTGCTTTACAAGCCTTGTTTACACAACAGTGCACTTGGACCATGGCAGCACACCCGTACAGGAAGCATGACTGTCGAATTTAGACACAAGATTTTTTTTTTTAGCCAACTGAATGAATAGATGGATGAAAATTCCCCTCAGACTTAAGTCACACCGAGCTACCATTTAAAACAATCTATTTCCTTAAGAGTAATTTAATACCTGACATATCATCTGGAATAATTCCTGAAAAAACACAACCTTGTGTCATGTGTTACTTCATGCTGCAACCCAGCATGACAATGGGATGACAAAAACACATGACTGTATCATATGAAGATGTGAAGTAATGTTGCTCGCTGAGATTTCTGATGACTGATGAGGAAAAACGAAAAATATGATCTGCGGGTCGAACCGCTGACGCTGACACTGCTGCTAAATATAGCTCCTCTAACCACAAGTCAGCCTTGTGCCCTAAACCACTGTTTCTGCACCTTCTTCATACTGTATAAGTAATCCAAAGACCTGTTAGCTCAGTTCAATTATTTTAACAAATCATTTCTGCCACTTTAATAATAAATTTAGTCAGCTATTTCAGCTGGTTTTCCACTATGTCATTTAAATAGCTGTAACCACACTCTGGCCATTTCATTAGGTACTCCTTCCTAGTACCAGGTTGAACTGCCTTTACTCTGTCATAGATTCAACGAGGCACTGGAAATATACTGCAGAGATTTTGACCCATATTGATATAACAGCATCACACAGTTGCTGCTGACTTGATCCATGATCACAAATCTCTCATTTCACCATATCCCGTGGAGGTCATTTGAGTGCAGTGGACTCACTGTCAGTGTTCTTGTCATGAAGCCTATCCCAGCTGTCATTCAGGACAGATCAGCAGTCTGTCACAAGACTAATACAGACAACCACTTGCACTTGCAATCATCAATTAGCCTAACATGCATGTCTTTGGACTGTGGGAGGAAGCCAGGGCATCCAGAGAGAACCCACACAGGCACCTGGAGAACACGGAAACTCCACACGAAGGCATCAGCTGGCCAGTGGATTCAAACCCAGGACCTTTTTGCTGTGAGGCAAAAGTGCTAAGCACCACACCACTGTGTGGCCTGCAAATTTTTTGCAGTCTTCTATTGGTAAATTTTGGCGGATCTGTGTGAACTGTAGCTTCAGTTTCCAGTTTCTAGCCAAACGGAGTGGCATCCATTGTAGTCTTCTTGTGCTGCTGTAGCCCATCTTATCAAGGTTCAACATGCTGCACGTTCAGTGGTGCTCTTCTTCATACCTTGGTTGTAACAAGTGGTAGTAGTTAAAGGTAGTTTTGCCCAGAGAACAGCTGCTTACTGGATAGTTTCTCTTTTTCAAACCATTTTCTGTAAACCCAAGAAATGATTGTGTGGGAAAATCCCAGTAGACCAGTTGTTTCTGAATTACTCAGACCAGCCCTTCTGGCACCAACAACCATGCCATGTTCAAAGTCACCTTTCTTCCTCATTCTGATGCTCAGCAGGTCGACATGACCACCTCTGCATGCCTAAACACACTGAGCTGCCGCCTTGTAATTGGCTGGTTAGATATTTGCGTTAATGAGCAGCTGAAGAGGTGTACCTAATAAAGTGGCTGTGAGTGTGACACATTTGGTTGCTGGCCGTAGTTTTATTGAAAAAATATCCATCTTTTGATTTTGTTATTTCATTCTTGGGTATCCTGGTTGGAAATCAGTGAGGATTTGTTTAACTTACAAAATGACATCTCTCTGAATTCCTTTGAGTTTGATTTAAACAATACAGTGAGCGTTTGCATACAGTGACACCTCCTTTGAAAGGTTTCTGCAGGGGTGGGAATTTATGCGCAACCTTTTCCACACAGTGTTAGCTGCACAGTTCTGACCTTTCAAGACTATTTCCCCATGCAGCATGTTTCTGTTTAAGTCTTATTCCTGTCATTTTCATTTTTACTGGTGAAACTGGAAAATACAGAATTGCTTCCTGGGAACACAGCCCAGCTTTATGTTCCAAAATTCAAACAAATGTGCAGTTGCCCGTGTGTGTCCAATTAGCATTTCATAATGACTCAAAAGAGCACAACTGAGTTCTGATTGGTGGTGTTTCTGTCGCCAGACATGTAGGCAACATTACTTTTATTGGAACAAATGATTTTACCTCAAATTCAACAACAGGCCCTTTCAATTCTCTGTAACATTAAATGCTGTGATTTCCCACAGAATAAAGTTTTTATTGGCTCATTAGAAGCAAGTTTTTAGTTTTGCAATTTAATGAAGAACATTTGTCTATTTTACTTTGAAATGCTTGTACTTTGAGTAGTTCCCTGACTGTTTTTCCTTTTAAAAACAGTGACAAGGCCCATGTCAGGTGGCAGTGGGGGTTACAATGGCATAAACAACTCCGTCTTATGATAAGGAGACTCTGGGTTCTGTTTTCACTTGCTGATGATTTGGTTTAGACAAAAAAGAAGTGAGTTTGGGAATCCATCTTGGGCAGTTATCTCAAAGTGCCTATCTAAATGAACAGCAGTGAGTCATAACTTTTCTTTTAACTATGCACCAAGAGACTTGGATTATGCATGCATGCAGTTTTACTACAATATGGCTTTATTTGCATCTCAGTCTAGAGCACTGACACACTTACTGTCTGTCACTGATCCCACCAGGGCACTGAACAAATGTCATGGCAATTCATATTATGAATACAGTAGGTCAAGAAAAGTGACACCTGCCTACATCTTTACTAGTTTAAGATTATACATGAAATTCCCCTTTGGGGCCGCCATAACAACATTACATGTCTTCATGAGAAAAGGCTATCAAAAAGTGGAAACACTATTTGTTTGGTTAAGCAAACCTCTTTTTCTTCTTTTGGCTGCTCCTGTTAAGGGTCACCACAAAGGATCATCTGCCTCCATCTCAGCCTATCCCTTGCAGCCTCTTCTGTCCCACCAGCCATCTTTATGTCCTCCTTTACTACATCCATGAACCTTCTCTGTGGTCTTCCTGTTTTCCTCCTGCCTGGCAGCTCCATCTTCAACATCCTTTGTCCAATATATCCACCATCCCTCTTCTGCACATGTCCAAACCATCTCAGCCTTGCCTCTTTGACTTTGTTTCCACTGCTTAACCTGAGCTGTCCCTCTGATGGACTCATTTCTACATTCTGGTCACTCGCAACGAAAATCTCAGCATCTTAAACTGTGCCACCTCCAATTCTGCCTCCTGTCTTTTTGTCAGTGCCACGGTCTCCAAACCATACATCATTCCAGGCCTCACTACCATCTTGTACACCCTTTCTTTCACTCCTGGTAGTATCCTTCTGTCACAAAGCACCCCTGACACCTGTCTCCACTCACTCCACCCTGCCTACACTTTCTTCTTCCCCTCTGTTGTGCACTGTCCATTCCACCTGACTCACTCTCACTCATTCGGTCTTACCTCTACAATTCTGACTTCTGTTCCTCTTCTCTCCAGTGCATACCTCCACCTCACCAGGCTCTCTTCAGGCTCCTTATTCTCACTCACAATGTTGTCTGCTAACATCATAGTCCCCAGAGACTGCTGTCTGACTTCACCCATTTTTTCTGTCTGTCACAGTGTGTATTTTAGTTTGTTTTTTGGAGCTTTTCTTCCTTTTCCCTACCTGATGTCCCCCCTGTTAGTGGTCTCCGTCTCTGTCTGTGTCATGTCGTGTCTTATTTTGAAGTCTGGCTGGTTTTGTGTACTGCGTCCTGTTTACTTCCTGCCCTGATTGTGCCCAGCTGTGTTCCCTTCCCACCTGTTGCCTGTTAGTCATTTGGTCCTTGTCTATTTAAGTCCTGTCTTCCCGTTTGTCCCTTGTTGTGTCATCCTGGTTCGTCTCCTGGTTGTCTCCCTTGTTGCTTACCTGTTTACTCAACCTGAAATCCCTCTGGATTACGTATGTTGTGTTTTTGGCTAAATAAAGCCTGTTTTGAGTTTCATCTGCCAGTCTGCGGTTCCTGCATTGTGGTCCACACCCTTGAACACCATGGCAAACCATGACACTGTCCATTACCACTGCAAACAAGAAGGGGCTCAAAGCCGATCCCTTATGTAATCAAACCCCCACCTTGAACATACCTGTCACTCCTACTAAACACCTCACCACTGTCTCACTGTCCTTGTACATGCCCTCTCTAGACCCCTATCATATGCTTTCTCTAGATCCATAAAGCTGCAGTGTACCTCCTTCTGACCTTCTCTACACTTCTCCATCGACAGTTTCAAAGCAAACATTGCATCTGTAGTACTCTTTCTTGGCACTGATCATCACCTATGTGCTAAACCTAGCCTTTAACTTTTCCTCTGTCTTGGTGGTATGCTTATAACTCGTAGTTACTGCAACTCTGCATGTCAACCTTTTTGTCTTTAAGATCAGTACCAGTGCACTCCTTCTCCGTTCCTGAGGCACATACTCACTCTCCAAGGTTAATCAATCTGGTTAAAAAGTCCACTGCCTTCTCTCCTAGACATCTCCATACCTCCACAGGCATGTAATCTGGACCAACCACCTTTCCACTCTTCATCCTCTTACGGTCTCTAAAATTCTGAATAAAATGATTTTAAAATTTTTAATCTATGAGCTTCTCCTAATTTTGCTAAAAAAAACAAAACAAAACAATATTTATTTTTGCTTACACTGCTGAAATTGATCTTATCCTTGAATAACACTGAAAATAGTTCAGTTCACCAGCAAGAGAGGGCAGCAGAGTGTTTCAGTGCAGTCGCTCCTCGTGGTTGTCCTTCTAGTGCAGCAAGCAGAGCTGATTTAATGAGAGCAGTAGGAAGCGCAGCATGCTGTACAGCCCTCGTCACTGGCCTGGTATGGAAGCACTGCTCTTAGATGATGGATGAAGCCGGACTGGATGCGGCCAAGATGTACAAAGGTGGGGGGGGCCTAGGGGTGCTACTTCCTCTATCGCGCTCTTGGCAGTGGCATAAATTGCTGAGGTTGCCTAGCGACCGGAAGCATGGAAACAGAAGGTGTCACTTGTTACCTCAGAGCTGGATTTAGCCAAATTGTAAAATAGCCATCCATGGATCGTGAGGGGGATGGAGTTACTAAAGATAAGCAGCAGAAGGCAGCAGGATCAGAAAATAGACAGAGGTCATTGTGAGGGCCACTGATGCATCACTTTACACTGCTGTACTGGAGACATTTAAAGGAGCATAATTTATTCTGAAAGGCAAAAAAATTAAAAAAAAAATCTATGTACACAACACGAAACAAATCAATAGAAAGCTAATTTTAATTGATATTAGCCACTATTACATGCTGAAAAATAGAAAAACAAACACCCAAACAATGTGATAAATACAAAATGAGCAACTGATATGCAACATAATTCAGTTGTCCTCTTCTTTTTAATTTATTGAAATTTATTCTTAAACGATATATTTGCATTTCATTGCAAAACGTTGCCACTTTGTTTGCTCTTTTGTTTTTTGTTTTTCACTTTAAACCAGTTTTATGTAGCATTATGTGATTGTTACATAATCAGAATCAGAATACTTTATTAATCCCAGGAGGGAAAATTGCTTAGATTACAGATGCTCAGTTAAATATAAATAAATATGAAGAGTGAAGATATAAAAGATCAAAATATTTAAACACAATATGTGAGAAAATGCAATATGTAACATAAATACTCCAAAGCTAAACAATACTGTATATAATATATACAAGATGAGGCAATATAAACTAGTCCAGGTGTTAAACTGACGAGTTGTAAAATTTGGTGGCCATAGGTAGAAATTATTTCCTGTGGAGTTAAATGATGCATCATGGCGGGATGAGTCTATTGCTAAATATGTGCCTGTGCCTGTCCAGCACGTCATGGAGAGGGTGTGAAGGATTTTACAATACTGTCCATAACTTGGACAGCATCCTCCTTTCTGACACCGCCGTCAGAGAGTCAGACTCCCCACTCATGACGTTACTGGCCTTGTGGATCAGTTTGTTGAGTATGTTAGTGTCTGCTGCCCTCAGTCTGCTGTCCCAGCACACCACAGCGCAGAGGATGGCACTGCCCACGACGGACTCCACACATCCTGAGCATCGTCCGGCAGATATCAAAGGACATCAGCCACCTAAGAAAATAGAGATGGCTCTAGCCCTTCTTGTTGAGGGCGTTAGTGAAATCCAGTATTTTTGTCGCTATGAACACCAACATATTTGTAATCCTCCACTGTCTCCACACAGGGGCCACTGGTGTGATAAAAATGATAAAATTCAATTTTATTTATACAGCGCCAATTTACAGTAAAAGTCACTTCAAGGGGGTTTACATGTAAGGCAACGACCCAACAATATTAGTGAGAAAACCCCAACAATGAGACAATCCCGTAATAGCAAGCACTTGGCGACTGTGGGAAGGAAGACCTTCCTTTTAGCAGGAGGAAACCTCTCTCTCGGGGAGGGGCAGTTATCTGACTTGACTGGTTGGGGGTGAGGGAAAAAAGGAGAAAAAAAGAAGCGCATCAAAGGACAAGAACAAAACACAAACCATGGGACAGAAGACAAAATTGAATGACAAGCAGCAGGGGGAGATAAACGCATGAGGGCTGAGAAGAGGTGGACGGTGAAGGAATGCTTAGTGCATCATAGGAAGTCCCCCAGTGGTAATGGTTAGCACTGTTTCTCCGGGTACGCCGGCTTCTTCCCACAGTCCAAAGACATGCATGTTGGGTTAACTGATTCTAAACTGACCATGGACATAAGAGTGATAAAGTTTTTGAAGTGTAAAGAAGAAAGCACTTTATGAATGCATGGTTAAAATGCAACTTGTAGTGCTTTGAGTGGTCAATAAGATTAGAAAAGAGCTATATAAACACAAGTACATTACATTACATTACATATGCTCCCCTCCAGATGACGTCTTTTTCAGGGAAGGCGTTCAACAAGACAATGCTCAACCTCATACTGCAGCTATCACAACAGCATGACTTTGTAGTAGAAGAGTCCAGGTGCTGGACTGGTCTGCCTACAGCCCAGACCTTTCAGCAACTGAAAACATTTGGCATATCATGAAATGCAAAATATGAAGAAAGAAGACCCAGGACTGTTGCACAAATGGAATCCTATATCAGACAAGAAAGGGATAACATTCCTCTCCTAAAGGTCCAGCAGGTGGTCCTCTCAGTTCCCAGATGTTTACAGACTGTTGTTAAAAGAAGAGGGGACGCGACACAGTGGGAAATATGGACCTGTCCCAGTTTTCTGGAGATGTGTTGCTGCCATCAAATTCAAGATGAGGTAGTATTTTTCATCTTATTCTTCTCCCGTTAGGGGTCACCACAGCAGATCTTTCTCTCTCTTGTGCTCCGTCCGTTGCTTTGGATGGTTGAGCCTAAGTATTTAAACTCATCCACCTTTATTACCTGTACTTTTTGCATCTTCCCCATTCCACCTGCCTCCCTCTCATTCACAAACATGTACTCTGTCTTGTTTCTTCTGACTTTCAATAACTATACAATTTCCCCCCTGGGATTAATAAAGTATTCTGATTCTGATTCCTTTCTCTCTTCTCCAGTGCATACCTCCACCTCTCTTCCACTCTTCCTACTCTCACTACAGATCACAATGTTGTCTGTGAAC
>VUQH01028504.1:3319-31401 GCA_015106775.1 Etroplus canarensis | reverse complement strand
GCCTTGCCACAATTCTGTCTCTGAGCTCCTTGGGCAGTTCCTTCCACCTCATGATTCTCATTTGCTCTGACATGCACTGTGAGCTGTAAGGTCTTATATAGACAGGTGTGTGCCTTTCCTAATCAAGTCCAATCACTTTAATTAAACACAGCTGGATTTCAATGAAGGAGCAGAACCATCTCAAGGAGGATCAGAAGAAATGGACAGCATGTGAGTTAAATATGAGTGTCACTGCAAAGGGTCTGAATACTTATGACCATGTGATATTTCAGTTTTTCTTTTTTAATACATTTGCAAAAATTTCTGCATTTCTGTTTTTTCTGTCAAGATGGGGTGCTGAGTGTACATTAATGAGAAATAAAATGGACTTTTTTGATTTTGGCAAATGGCTGCAATGACACAAAGAGTGAAAAATTTAAAGGGGTCTAAATACTTTCCGTACCCACTGTAATGTTTACATGATTTTTATTTTATTCTTATGTCTAATTCTTTGTTGACGCAAGCGTGTGTTTTAGATAAAGCATTTTATGCAAGGCATGAAGCACTCTGTGAAGGGCTTGTATTGTAAAGCAGAGTAGTCAGTAAAAATATTTATAGAAAGTGTTATGGTAATGCAAGCTCATTTGCCATAATTACGCTGCATGAGAAAATTATGAAAGGGGCCACTTTCATGTGTAATTCATAGTATAAAACATAAAAATGCATCTGTAGTGTGTTTTTTCATCTGTGTTGATCATGTACTCACTCCAAAATTCTGTACAGATTAAAATATAAAACCAAACACAAAATGTATGTGTTTTCAGGATATGTGAACTGTGAAGGGTTAAAATCTATCAGGGGACAAGGATGATCAAAAGAAGTAATACTTAAAGTGCCACTTAGTCTTTTCAAGCTGTAGTGGATTGTATTGAGCGCTACTCAATTGAAAAGATGCTGACGGTCTCTAAACACCATGCACATTTACACATGTGGCTATACTGTCCAAGAAACTCAGTGACCATTTTTACTTGTAGAGGAGAGGAGAGAAGAGAAGAGCAATAGATTGCCTTTAGCCAAATCTTTCTTCATCTATAGCTCATGCCTGAATAACACACAGAGTGTGGCGATGCCTCATCTGCAGCAACATCTAACATCTCTTTCACGGTCTTTTTTTAATTAAAGGAAAAGCAGGCAGATGACTGACATCTGAAGCTGGACCTGAGCTCTGGGAACAAACTCTCGCCTTTTAAAAAAGAAGATGATGAAATAACTGTCAGAGAAGTGTGGCTGACTTCAAATGAGAAGAGGTTAGAAATGTGAGCTGGCCACAGCCTCATGACACGAAAGAATCCATGACAGATCAAGAGCAATCACATGGGCAGGAGCACTGAAAAATGAATTTAAGTCAAATTCAGAGAAGTCACTGAGCTTGTCCAGGGAAAGGAACATTTCATTTAAAAACCCAAGTTTAATACATACAGCACATCTTAAATATGGGACTAGTACTAAGAAAATCATTATTTTCCTCCAATAAATGCCAAAGGTCCCAAGGTCATGATGACCTTTGATCCTGGTGTTCTTGAACAGCTGAATCAATATAATTTACAGTCACCACGACTAGTCTTAAGATTCTCAAGAATACTTCTTACTGATGAAATTGCACCATTTTAACAGCCGGTGAACAATGAAAAAAAAATTCACAGTGGTATCTATAACTGAGGACATGAAAAAAGAAAAATCCCTGATGTGATGGCTAAAAAGCAAATTAAACAAGTCATATAATTAAACAAATGAGACTAATGGAGTTCTTAAAACATGTCTTTGTGAGCAAAGGCCTTGAGAGTGCTATGATAGTAATATAATGAGATAGCATCAATGTTCCTAATGTTCACTAACTTTGGTACAATAAATGGCTGCTGTTTTATGCCACAGTGCAATCCATACATGAGCCATACCATAAAAGAGAGGAAAGGAGATGTAATTAATGCAGTATTTCTTTAAAAATGTAGGAAATATTGAAATTGTAGCTCATAAAAAATCTCAAAAGCTTACAGCTTAGGGCACTCAGTGACTTTGTTTTCTTTAATCTCCCCCGAGCTCTCATTCTCTCCCTAAGTCACATTATTTTTAAGAAAGAAATTGTAACAAAGAATATGTGTTATTCTAAATAAAGAATAAAAGCTATATGTGGGTGGGTATTGACTGAAATGACAAGGAGCTCCTTATGTCTGCAGCGACTGTGTACATGAAAGCAGGCCAACGGGATGATGACACCAAGGGGCGTGACAGTGCAACACCCACTGTGGCCAAAAGCATATCACCTCCAGTATATCACAGCTTGGTTCTCATCACGACGCAAGAGTTGAAATGTAAAATTCAAGAACGTTACCAATCCGGTGCCCTACATGTAGGATATTTTGATCCTTACTTGAGTCACGGGATTTGTAAAGCAAGCACAGGATTTCAGATCAACACAAATTTGAAATATGTGTCACGATGGTTTTCCTTTTTATGTTTCATGTTTGTGCAAATGTACACCATGCAGGGTAAAACTTCCAATTTTCTGTTAGCTTTAATACTGGATTTCAGGAACTTACTACACTGCTGCTGTAGATTATAGCTGAAGGAATGAGGTCATGTTGTAGCAGACAGAGGCTTGATCCCTATGGCAGCCATCTGAAAAGAAGCCTAGCCAGTTAAATAGGGTAGGAAATGGGGAATACAAACACATACAAACACTGTTTCCAGTAAAACCTATTTGACATAAGGTTGCATTCAGGGGATAAAAATTTAGCTTTGCATTTGCTCTGTTGGGGTTGACGGATGATCCAGGATTGATCCAAAATTTGGATCGGCACACAGAATAATCTCAGGATATAGTAGGTCAGATTATGGAAAATTGGTGAACCTGATGTAGAAAGGGTTACACCGCTTAAAACTGGTGCTATCATCGCTGCAGGAATTGGCTACATACAAATGTAGTGCCATGGGTAGTCTAGTCAGTTTTATTTTTTATTACATTGTCCAAAATCACAAATTTGCCTCAAATCTCAGTTCATAGGCTGCTGGCTCAAATGAGAAAAAAAAAAGTCCCTAATCAACACATGAAGGATGATGTTAAAGGGTGATGATTTTAAACTTAAATATTCTAATCACTGATAGTGCAAATGTTTTCAAGCTGGAAATTTTTAAAATACTCACGTTTGCTCTTTAGCCATGCTTTAGTCATGGCACTGGGGATGGCAACATTGGTCAACTGATTCAACACTTCACTCTAGGGTGAAATATTGCTGGATGGATTGCTATATATTTCTTTTTTGGGGAATAAATATTACTGGCTTTCAATACTTGTAAATGCTAAACAGAAGAACATACAATTCATAAAAAGCTCAGAAGTGGTCTTAACCACTCAAAGAACAGAGTCTTGTTTTGTCTCTGAAGCTGAGATTTTACAACGGCTGGATGCAGTTCCATTGAAATTGCTCTAGGTTTAACTCCAAAGTATGTACTGTAGATATTTTGCTGCTTCCCTCTTTCCATAGGGGTCACCACAGCAGGCACATCTATATATGTGATTTTACATCTGATGTCCATCCTGATGCAACCTTCTCATTTATCTTTGCTTAGACTGACACTGGCACTAAAATATAGTATTAGATTTTATACTTTCTGGGTGATTCAGATGAAAGTTAGTTCTAGACAGTACTGTCAAAAACTATTTTTTGTAAATCAAGCAGATGAAGAACAGAAAAATCATAATTGCCATATGTATGCAAATTACATCAATCTGAAACGATTACTGAAACAATTAATCTTTGGCAATCACTAAAACATTTTAATCACGATCGTTACAAATGGTTGACTATTCATTATGCCCTCTAATTAGATCATAAATTGTGTGAGCACATTGTTGTGGGAGGTTTTGAAAGATGTGACACACGGGGGACAAACACAAAAGCCAGCTAGGACTAATGAAGTGTGCTGCATAAATGACACTGGGAACTAGGGTTGCTGAGGTGGGACTAAATGCCTGTTCTCTTCTGACTTCATCTGTGAGTAATTTATTGACTGACTTACTGAAGGTTTGAGCCTGCTGATGTGTGATCAGGTGATCAGGGGTCAGATGTGCCAGAAAGCCATTTATCTGTCCTGGGGTTAAAGAGAATCAATATTCCAGATGTAATTGATTAAATGCTACCTGCTGGTGTGAGTGAAGTGTGAGAACCCTGCCAATAGTAGACATGTTCTTGGTCTAAATGTCATGTGTTGTTGTACTTGTCAGTATTGTGACATTTGTGTGGAGCAGTGGGAAAGAGGTACAGTAAGTGCTGGAGTGGTGATGTGACAAGGAAGATGACAGCTACCATTCTAACACAACATTTCAGACAATGTCCATGTATAAGCTGTCATAATAGTGTCACAAAATGTGAGAGAACTGACTCTTGCTGAGAAAATATAAACTCCACCTTGCTTTCATTCACAGTTTCAGGCTTCCTCCAGAGACAAAATAAGGCATTTGTCTATAATGACCGCAAACTCTCCTCTGCACTTCGCAAAGTGCAGATTATTTTAAAATTCAGAAACAAAATGGCAGATACGTCAATTCAGGTCTGATATGAAAAAGCCAGTATGTCAACCAGCCCATTAGTCCAATCTGCACTTCATTATGTGCACCAGTGGGCTCAGCTGAACTGTCACCATCAGTAAGCCCCACTACATACTGGAGACAGGAAAAAGCCCCAAGTCACTACATAGTTATTGGGTGCACTGTGTCTGTGGAAAAAAGAGGGATGTGATGTGAAAGAGAGTAAGAAAGACAATCAAAGACAAGATGGATTGTTGATTTAGGGGTTGAATAACTGACTTTGATGAAGGGTTGGACAGAAAAACAATACATAACCCCTGCTGGCTCCTTTGTTTTGTGTTTGTCACAAAGTATAGACAAAGTAAGACACTGAAGACGTTTTTGTTTGAGCATTCGTTTTTCACTACACTACTGCTCTCCTAACAAGCCAAGGAAAAGAAAACCTTACAGGAATTTACAGACAAGGAGGTTTTTTTTTTCCTTTGATTTTTATATTATTTACAAGTATTTGTCAAACATAGGGTTGCATTATCATTAGCATCAAGAATAACAGACCTTCTCAAAATCGTGTTTCTCCCCCTCACAGACAGTCTTTCCCTCATCTTCCTCTAAAACTTGTAATTCTTCCCTCTCAGGGCCCTGATACCAGATCTGAAACTGAATATATCTGGAAAACAAAGTCTCCTCATCACTGTGTCTGTGTCTGCGTAAAAGTAAGGGACTTTTTATTCTGTTTTATTTTATTTATTTATTTTTTAAAATTTTCTTAGGAACAAGGGAGAGTAGAACTACACTGCATGTTTTTGCCAACGAAGGCTTTATATGTAGCTTGAAAGAAGTGAAAACCTTACCAGTACCTTTATTGCCTTCATCTGCCATTCTTATGGCTATTTGAATTATATATAAAAATGTACATAATAAGAATTTAAATTGGCTGATCAAAAAAAATGTGTTGATGAATACTTTCAGTCTATTGCATAGCAGGTGGTATGCAGACATAAAGTAAACACCAGTTTACTGTTAACAACCTTGCAATACAGCATTATCTTCATCATGTGACATTCATGGTGCACATTTCAGTGACGCTGCACTGGCTTATTTTGCATTTGCTGAAAAGTTCATGCCTCACATCCACAAGGAAGAAGGTAAGGTGAAATCTGGAATTTGAGACTTCTATGTAAGCCAACTGTGGACTTGCAGATAAGTCTCATAGACACAGAAAACCAACCAGTACACTATCTTTTTATATGGTGAGAATTTATTTTGTTTATTATGTATAGACCTGTGTGCAGCTCTCACAGTTTAATTTCAATCCCAGAGGAAAAAGAAGATATGTATTTGCTCTCATGATGTGACTGCCACTTCTGGCTTGCTTCAGTGCTCGCAAGCATAGCAAGTATTTTTGGATTGTGGAATTAAATCACCACTTTGTGCCAAGAAGCACTTAGTGAGAGAGATGAGAGTCATACAAAATGATCTCACAGTTGATCTTTCCACAGCTGGTTTCTACATTTTCAGGCTTCCAGTAGATTTTTTTTAGTCAATTATTGGGCCACTTTAATACCAAGTATGTTCCTGTTTCCATAAAGTTCAGTTTCTCAACTTTCAAATCCCTCTGTTTTCTTTGGTCATAGGTCAGGCCTATGCTGCTTCACTGTCTTAAAGAGATCCAGCTTGTCTTTCTCAAGGTCACTTTTTAAAAACTGCATTATACTACTAGCCATAGTGACAGAGAATTTTGATATCACAAATCATACAATTTCTTGACAAGGAAAAATAATTTGTCATTTAAACAAGAAACTACACGACTGTTTTCTGATGCAATGCCCCTATTTTCAGTAAAAGATTGCTCGTCAGTGTCATTTAAAAAGCACACGACTGTTTTCCAGTCTTCGTCTTCGGTGATTAAGGACCGAGTTGCTTTTGGTCACAAAAACTATAGTAGTTGATTAAAGTTAGGGAAACAATTTTTGGCTTATATGCCATCCATAAAATGTAGTGTGAATCTGGAAAGGGACCTTCTTTGCATTCGCTCCCCTTCATGTCTTCACTATTATTGTCATTTAACAGATACATAAACCCCCAGAGAATAATTAAAAGATGTCTGGAAAAAATGCAATTACAGCATAAAAGCACAGAGTTGGTTGTTGGTATGAAACAGGATCTTGTGTATCATTCAGCATGCCTATTATCTGCCCAGACCTCCTTTCATGTTATTGCTCTGCTGTTCTTGTGTTTCTGCTTATTATACCTGATCTACCAGCCTTTAGTACATTAATCAGCTTGTGAAACTATATAGCTGACTTGATACCCCTGTGTGTACATACCTAAAACACACAGTGGTGCAAACTTGTATAATAAGTGCAGAATGTGTCATGCCCTTCCTCGGCTCTTTACTTCTCCTGCAGGAGTTTCAGCTTGTCCTTAGTGTGTATCACCAGTAATATGGCATCAGGGGAATGGTTGGCTGGCAGTATTTTAACAGGTATGACCAGCTCAGTTCTTTACTGCATGTTAGTGGAGCTTATCACCAAGCACCATGCCCTGAGCACTGCTTCTACTTCACAGGGCCACCAACCTCAACTGCCACTGGATGTTTACACTGATCCCTTCATAGAGGACTCCCTTGGGCTGGTCTCTGTGTTTGTGTGTTTGTGTGTGTTTGCACGACTCCCTTGGGCCACAACACAGTGTGTCTGCATTGAGCTTTGTGGAGTGACAATGCTGGGTCTGTTCCTCCAGACCACAGTCAAACACTGCGTGTCAAAGGACGCGTGATGAAAGAATGAACAAGGACAACAGGTCAATCGATTAAACTTGACAGAAGAAAAAGTTAAAACGCAAAAGACAACATATAACAGATATACAGTATAGTTTTAATACTACAGTACAAATGTTTCTTTTAATATTTAATATAACAATGAATAATTTGATATTTAAATAGGAAAAATGAAAAGAAAATGGTATGACTACACATTAGGTGCAATTACTGCAGGACCTGCTTTCACAGGAAACTGATGACACTATGTGGGTCCAAGTAGTGCTAATAATCCTTGATGACAGATAAAAAAGGTCCAGTTAATGATTTATATACACCAGACCAAATTATTTCTTGTTAGCTTTGTTTGTAAAAGCCAACTTTTTTTTTCTCCCTTGATCAACTTACCAACACAACATGTTTGAGAGATCATAGATTACACTATACTGTATGTTTTTATGACAATCTATTCTAAATCTGAAGGCAGTAATAAGGCATTGGTGCCCCTTTGCAGCTATAATAGCTTCCACTCTTCTGGGAAGCCTTTCTATAAGATTTTGGTGTGTGTTTGTGGGAATTTTTGCCTATTCGTTCATAAGAGCACTTGTGTGGTTAGACACTCATGTGGGACGAGATGGTCTGGCTCACAATCTCTGTGCAAATTTATCCCATAGGTGTTTGATGGGGTTGAGGTCAGGACTCTGTGTGAGCCAGTCAAGTTCTTTCACACCCAACTCATTCAACTATGCCTTTATGGACCTTGCTTTGTGTACTGGGTCATAGTCATGCCGGAACAGAAAAGGGCCTCTCCCAAACCGTTCCCACAAAGTTTGAAGCATAGAATTGTCCAAAATGTCCTGGTAAACTGAAGCAATAAGAGTTTCCTTCACTGGAACCAAGGGGCCTAGGCCAGCCCCAGGCAACTTTTACACACTATGCACCTCAGTACTTGGTGACCCCATTCTGTAATTTAACGTAGCCTACCACTTCGTGGCTGAGTTGCTGTGGTTCCTAAATACTTTCACTTTGCAATAATACCACTTGCAGTTGACAAAGAAATATTTAGGAGAGAAGAAATTTCACCAGCTGACTTGTTGGTGGCATCCTGTTACAGTATCATGCTCAAATTTATTGAGCTCTTTAAAAAAACACACTCTTTCACAAATGTTTGTACAGACTGCATGGCTAGGTCCTTGATTTTATACTCCTGTGGCACTGAGACTGAATGAAACACATGAATTCAACGATTAAGAGGTGTGGCTCAAATCTTTTGTCCTTAATGTATCAGAGGTCCAGCTAAAGATGGCACAAATCCTTTAGCTGACTTTATATGGTGAGTTTACCACTAAGAAACTCATAACTTACCTATAAAACTTAATTTTTTGTCTTTTGTAAGGCTGAAGTAACAAAGTATCTTATGGTATCTCATTTTAATCAGCTTTTGAGGGAAATATTTTAATTTATACACACTGGCACATGCTCTTCAGTCTGTTAAGTAGCTCTCATTAGCACTTGGCTAAGCACTGAGCAAGAAACCAGTACACTGCTGCCAACATTTAAAATATTCCCTTTTTCTTTTTTTTTCTTCTTTTTTTACAAAAGATGTTTCAAGCTTAGAAAAATCTTTCACTGAGCAAACACAAGAAACACGAGCAACAAACTGAAGCTTTAGCGGGTCAGAGCGCATTTAATTCACTTATGCACTTAACATCTATTTCAGACCTAATTGTATTTGTCATTGGCAGTATCACTATTGATAATGGACATAAACAAAGTGGTATGTGGTCATCCCTAGTCAGAAGCAATCCTGACCACAACAAGCAACAGCTGGATCAAAAACATCACATATACTATGATTTCATGGCATGACAATTAAGACAGATTAACCCAAAATGGAGCAAACTGAGTCCAACTAGTGCAGTTGTGACCCCCAAAATGTACTAAATTATTGTAGCTGATACAATTATAACAAATGGCAACAACACTTTCAGTGAGGGTGTTTTTCAAAGAGCCATTAGGATGTGGAGCATGAATCCTCATGTCAGTATGAACATGAAAATGCGACCTTGTATGGCAGAGGGTTTGTAAATGGACTGGAGCACATTTTATGGTGCTCACGAATATACTTAGCAGCTACTGAAGAACTAGAAAAAGCAGTGAAAGAAATGTGACATTTGTGTGAGTGTACTGCTTGGTGCATTTGTGTCAGCTTGCAAGTCACAAAAATGAAACAAAGAGAATCAGAGTGACTCCTCTGGGCCATAACATAGCTCATATGTACTGAGTAAAAGTGGAATGACGCTGCCAGATCTCCTCCAGTCACCATTGCTATGGGCCAGAGTACAGCCGACTTGTGAGTAAACCAAGTAAAATGATCATCCAGGACTTTACATGCCTTTATATAATTGGCAAAACAACATGAAAAAAGCAAATGTACATCAGCATTGTGGATTCTTGCTCCAGGGTTTGTGCAGCAAAATTTGAATCTGAAGTGCCAGGCACAGATGAAGCCTGCCGTGCAAAATACAAAGGGCGTTTCACCCCAGAGTGAAGGCACCCTCTTCCGTTAGATTACAGAGAATATACTGTCATTTAGACTGTATACTGTATATAAATATATGGTGTGTGTGTGTGTGTGTGTGTGTGTGTGTGTGTGTGTGTGTGTGTGTGTCATACTTACTCAGATCATGAACGTGATGTGATGTTTTTTTTAAATAGTTAGTAGTAGTACAAAAATTATTTCTTGCTTTCTTCTGACGATTTTGTAAGCTTTGTCCTTAATCAACCTATACAGAAACTGCAACAATTTACATTTCAGTTTCTAACCTATTAAGAATTTGAGTAAATAAAAATAGGATAATTTACAACATTCATAATTCAATGTGTTTGTTTGCAGGATTATTGTTTGTTTGTAAGAAAGGTAAATTATACTAACAATCCCTTAATATTACACGAACAAAACGTTATGTCTAATGAGGTTTGATCCACTAACTGAAAGAGAAGTTTCTGATTCAATAGTAAGAAATTTGGCAGTATGACAAAATGACATTAGTTTATCTTCAGCAAACAAGATTGGTTTGCCAGGGTGATTCTAAGAAATCTTAAAGTTGTTAAATTAGTTCCCAACTTTGAAATACTTGAGATCTTTAATCTTTCAGCACAAGGCATTGTTGCATCATCTTCCATGCATTGTTAATGCGATTCCACTTTAAATTTTACTGTGCAACTAAGCCAGGATGGAGATTAGAAGGAGAAAAAATACCCTTCTGTTACTGTGTCCTGACTAATAGAACGACAACTCATTTATCTTTTTTGTACCAAATGGACAAAATCAGTGCTCGAGCTTATCTGAAAAAACCTTTTCAAGTTTTAACATCAACATTGTTTTTCTTTTATCTGTCACACATGTCACTGCCAAGTAATTTTCCTCACATTCATTTACACAGGCCACAAATCTGTCAAATTAGTCAATTTTTACAGTAGCGCTGACAGCTCTGTGGTGTTCGTAACAAGTGCTATAGAGCAATGGTTTATGAGTGAGTCACAATTGCATTGCAAGGATACACACGCACACATGCAAGAGCATGATACAGTGAGTACTTTCCAGTGGTTTCAACTGATTGTCAGTTGATGTGTGTAATGTGCCAATAAACCTTGCTCTTTGTGGCAATGTGCCAGGAAAAGAAGGGGAAGCAGAAGACTGCAACAGCTAGCAAATATGGATGTAGACAATATAGCTGGAAAAAAGAATCTGCCTTTCTAAAGTGAAGATGCATTTTCTTGTTAAACTTCAATCTGAATGGAAAAAATGCCAGTGAAAGCCACTGTATCTGTTATTTGTTTGTTTACTTCATCAGGAGTACCTTACCCTAGCCCTTTAATCTTTTTGCATATTGGAGAAACCTGCATAACATTGTATTTCAACAAGTATGTGAAAATCTACTCTGTAACAGTAATGGATAACATTATACTTGAAAACTTGTCGAACAAAACAGTATTTCAAGTATAATGTGGACAGAATAAAATGATGACAAGGCTGCTCATTTTTAACGTCACTGACTCACATTTACAAAGGCAGCCTCACAGCTCAGTCATTAAGCCAAATGGCCAGGAACCAGAGAAACTTGATGTCACTTTTCAAAAGCAGCAGATGTTAACATCACTCAAGTTGTTCAAATTACTGCACAGAAATTCATGTCAAAATGTCCCCGATTTCAGATTTTTAAATGCTGGAAACAAAAGTCGTCAGCTGTGCTAAAATTAAAGTTCAGCAGGCCTATTAGTGTGTCTGTTTGCAGTTGTCATTTATTTATTTAGGAAATTTTATCAATAGAGGTTTGTGTTACCAGTCGTCATTTAGAAGTTATTTAAAGAAATAATAATTAATTTACTCCAAGTTTATTTTGCCAGGGCTGCATTTCACTTTGCTCTCTTTGCCCTGCAGGGCTTCGACTGACAAAAACAATTATATGGATCACATGCATACATGTGATACACACACAAAAGCAAATAGAACACAGCCACAGTGGCACACGCACAGATGCAAACCCCTGAGCAGATCAAGGCTTATCCACACACAGTGGTAACCCTGCAGGATCATGAAGGCTTGGATCCAAAGTACCAGCTTATATCTTCAGATCAATGGCTGACCTCCCAACCAGCTACAGCCAGACTGACCAACACAACACAGCTTAAAGCCCAGCCAAAGGCACTGCTCCAAGCTGCATGCTGAATGTTATATCAGTCTAATAATTCCCTCCAGAAGCCCGAACTCTGTCAGCTTGTTCTTTCTTCGTTCTTTCTCTGGGTCATTGTCACTGCCTTTTTTGTTGTCACTCACACAAACTGTATTTCTGTGTGTGCGAGGAAAAAGCAACCAGTTCTGGGAGTAAAAGCAGAAAACATAAAAGACCATTTTTTCAGGTGCAGCGGAAGGTGAATTTCACCATCCTATAATGTAACTATCATTGCAAACTCTAGGAAAAATGCTTTTAAAGGTGTGAAACCTGGAATGATACCTGGCACTCCTACAAACATTAAGACACCTCAAACCTTCTTGGCCAAAGGCAATGCTGCTGGTCAACAAAGTACATACAGCATATACAGTTTTAAATCTGACTAGCTTCAAAACATATTCCAAAGAAACGACACACGATCAGATTAGGCATGAATCAAAATCCTTGTGGTATATAACATAAAAATTCATATTCAATAAATAAATGCATAGACGGTTATTGCTCTAATTTTTATCGGCTTTTATGTTAACCGGAGTTGTGCTTTTTGCTGTATGTTTATCTATTAGCAGTTTCTGTTCAAATGTTATTTCTGCTGCAGGAAAAAAGTGATTTAACTTTTAATACTGGCTAGTGGGGATTTTTCCAAAGGAGGCTGGTGTATTTCAGGGATTAACATCCTGTGCCACTTCAGACGCTTTCATATTTTGTGTACAACATTAAGACAACTGCCGTTTCTCTAAATCTACAAAGGCAAAGGGGTTTCAGGACCAAAAAACTGTCTAGCACAGGTCTGTTCTGTTTTTAGACTGAGAACTTGTCAATAAATTGCTGGTATTTGGCACTTCTTCTGCCCCTTTTCAGTCAGTCCAGCACATGACACAGTGTTTGAATTGCAAGAGGTTAAAAAATGATTAATAACCATTCACACTTTAGTATTTGCAATGAATAATACATAAACTAAATTGAATGGCAATCAACATTTTAAATGTGTATCTCTGCTTGAGTGTCTGACTTTATCTTCTGTAAATAATTTGCATATAAGTATTGGTCAATATGTGCTGGGTGTTGTTATTATTAATTTTTATGTTGGTTTTTAATTGTTGGCAAATCAGTACATGATCATGCAATGTTGACTACTGCCCCTGCATTTCAGCATTACTCTTGCATTTCAAAAATATTTTTTAAATCCATTTTTTGTGATTTACACACATATTTTATTGTATACTGGTTTCTGGCTGCTGCCAAAACACACTGTCATGACCCAGGGTTTTGGTCTCAGAGTTCTGATTTGATTTGGAGTTTTTGCATTCTTGCTTTTCGGTTTGGTTTCATTTTTTGTGCTAATGTTCTCGGGTCTTGATTATTGTTAGGCTGAGTTTTTAATTCCTGTTTTGATGTCATCATCATTCCATTATCTGGGGTATTAGTTCTTGCTGTATTTGAGTTTTTGTTACTGTTTATTGTTTATGAAGTTTGAGGGTCTACTACTGTACCAACCAAGATCAACATAGCTAGGCTTTCTTTGCATTACGTGGCATGACAAAACCTAAAAACTCACTCAGAGATCATCAGGAGGGTATCAGGAAGGTGGTTATCAACTTTCTTTATTCACCCAGGCTTTCTGCTTCAGGATCTCACATAAAAGGAGGTGTTTTATGCATCATCTGACTCCTCTTCTGTACAAAATGTATTAAATGAGCACCGTTTACTCCAGTCAGACATTATCAGAGGAATGGGTGCTAGTAATCATAAAGGATATAAAAATATAATGTAAATTGCAACACTTCTGCTGAAAGTAAGACAAGAAAGCAATGAAGCAGAATACTGTCGATATTGAAAATTCATCAGTGTTTAGTTTACTGCTGAATTTATGATCATCAAGAGTGCACCAAGTGATAAAACACGTGTATTAATTTGAGTTAATATATTTATTCTACTGGTCGGTGCTGCTGTTTATTTCTAACCTGACAGCTACACATTAGATCTCTGGAACTTTAAATGTGATCCGCTTAAATACTACAGAATATATGGTGCATAAACTTCTAACTCTCTCCCATAGCGTAATAATGGAGAAGTCACTTAAGTTTGTTGGCAGATCCATGTAAAATTATATTTATATTGTATATTGAATATTCTCAGTGCTAAATAGCCTACAAATGTAACTGATCAATGTTCTGATTTGATCTACAGTAGTATTTGCAGTTCCATGATTGTAAAAGAGACTTAGCAGCAGATTACCAAACATAAACATTTATACATTTTCTCTATCACCAGCTGAATGTGCACTAATTCCTGTGATGATACATCTGTAACTTACAGGTGGGCATATTAGTAACATATGACATATATAAAATGTATTCATACAGTAGAGAGTCAATAAAATACCCAAAGCATATTGTAAATAAAAAAAAAAAATCAGTGAAACCTTGGTGTTCACAACTGATTTTAAACCAAAACTCTGAACAGAACTCGCTCCCAACCAAGCTCAACTTAAGCTACTCGTAATGACACTGAGAGCTCTAACTCATTAAGTGGCTCAACACAGCTCACTAACCCATTAATCTGGCTTTGCAGTATATTCATCTGATGAGATGGTTTACTGTTCTTGTGTTCCTTTTGAATGCTTTTTTGTTCTATTCAGCTTCAATTCAACTGGAGTTCTGCTTGAGTTTATTTGTGTTTAGCTTCCTCAGTGTTTCCTTATCTGTTCCTCCCTCCGTATTATCTTTCTATGTCCCCACAAATTATTTCATTCATGTTTCAGTGTCTCCTTTTTTCCAGATATAGTTCTTGTTCATTAGTAACGTTTTACTTCCTGTCTACTGATTGTCTTGACTTATATGGCGTGCTCTTGTCAGACTGTCTGTTGTACTTTTTGTTTCCCTCCTTTCAGTTTTCTGCATTCCTAGTTTCTATTTTTTTTAACTCTCTTTTTTCCTTGTGTTTCCTCTTCTCGAGTTTTCATAAGCTTCACAATAAACCTCACTTTTTGTTCTACTTTGGTCACTGAGTTTGGATATAACACACAATCTATAGCTCAAAAATATGCAGGTGTAGACAAAGACAGAGTAGTGGTATATGCACAACTGACTGAACTATAACAAACCATTCCTTAAAAAGAGCTCACTCCACCATGTGAATGATTGAGCCTTTTCTTGTGACTTCATTCTCTGCTAATATAAGAAAATAGTAATTTGCTGCTCTATCAGTGTTCAAAATCTTGCTTATAGAACATTTATGGGTTTGTGAGAGACTGGTGACCTGTCCAGGCTATACCCTGCCTATATGACAGATCTGATATGCTCTAGCTGCACTGCAACCCTGAACTGGATAAGTGTTTAGGAAAATGGATGGGAGGATAGAATCTCTATGTGAACGTGTCTAGCGTATTTTTTTGAGCAAAGTAGGTGAAAGATAAAGCTGTAAAGATGAAAAAAAAACCAACAGCAGAACATGTAGCAGGAAAAAAAATCCTAATGTAGCAGACTGCCACAGATAACACCAAAACAGCTGCTGTAATCAGATACTGTGAGCTCTCCCCTTACAGCACAAACTGATACTCGCTAATTTAGACATAGCTCGTTTGATTTTTTTTCCCTTTTTTCAGCTAAAGCGAGACACCCACAGAAGTTTAAACACCGTCACCTTGGATAGCGCTTGCATTTTAAATGAAAGCTCGTTTGCTGGTTTCCACAGAGAGGGAGTTTTAATGGTTCAAATGTGAAATTTTATGAAAGAAGCAAAAAGCTATGGTAAAGCAAATAAGGGGAAGTCATTACTCAAAGATGTTTGTTACCATAGGGAAAAGCAAAATAAAGTAGCAAACTAGTAGCAAAATCCCAAATCCTCTTTCCACGGATTTTGTGGTCTACAGTCTCTCTCACTCCTATAGTCAGTGTTTATTGTTTGTTTGACAGTGTTTCAGTCTTTGAGAATCTCTCTCCACCCACTGTGGGTGAAGCAGTTTCTCATATAGCTAGGGTGAGCAAGTGCATTTTGTATGTTTTTGTGATTTGCTATCAGTTTCTAAAACAGACTGCGGTTATGACAACCAACATATTTCATAATCTCCCCCTTCTCTCTCTTTATTCCTTTCCCACAAGTCCACATTGAAATATGTATGATTCTGAGTTTGTCTTACAGCTGTCAAGTATGCGGAATCAAACTTATCAAAGTAAATCCTTAAGAAAAACATCAAGGATAAACAAGTGATTAGAAGGCCAAGCTTATAATTGTCTGAGCAAGAGAGGGAAAGTGAGAGACATTTACTCACAGTTAGCTGGCAGAGCTTATTCCGCCTGTACTGCCTGACTACCTAATCCCACCCTGTTTGTCAACCCTTCTAGCCCTATATATATCATCTTCAACTCAGATTGCAGAAACTGGAATTGCAGAAGTGTTGCCTGAAGATGTTAACAGCAGCAGGATAAGTAAAGGAATTGCAGCAGCAGCTCAAAAAGTAAAGAAAAGAAAAATCCCTCATGACAACCTGGTTCATTGCAGGGACGTTCTGTTGGTACACCAAAGGAGTTATGATCAAATGTGTTGAGCTAGCTCCCAATAGAATTTAACAAACTGTAAGAAAATGTTCAAATGCTATCCAGATTGATTGGGTTGAGGTTTTAGATGTCAATGCTCATTCTAAGTTGCACAGATTATAGAGAAGATAATTGCTGTAATGGTAACCATATAAAGAAAACAATTTTTTGTAGTTGACTGGGAATTTGAGTTTCTGGAAAAATAAATAAATTATTACTTATTGTTAATGAATACATTTTTTTAAAACTTCAGTACCACTCAAATCGTGTACTTGTCAACCCTGTTGCAATGTAATATTCAGTGGTTTGTTTATATTTTTAAAAAAAATCAAACAGTATCATGGTTGGAAAAAAAAGATGCTTGCAATTCAACCAACATCCCTGTCCTCTTTTTGGGTGGATAACAATACATAATATACATTTATCTTCAGTACATTTATCTGTCAGTTTTAAGGTGTTACAAGCACTTTTGTTAAGAGATTGATCAAAAATAAAGTGTAAAGTCAGGATTTAGCTCCCATTTGAAAATATACTACCTTCCTCCATATTTGTAGGAG
Source organism: Etroplus canarensis (assembly GCA_015106775.1). Taxonomy (NCBI): domain Eukaryota; kingdom Metazoa; phylum Chordata; class Actinopteri; order Cichliformes; family Cichlidae; genus Etroplus; species Etroplus canarensis. Next base: position 14,248 of record VUQH01028504.1, on the reverse strand, counting down.
TTTAGCCAGCCTTTAATATTAAGGTGCCTTCTTGGGTGATGCTGTCTTCTGTTTTTCTTGTATTGGTTATGATGTCCTGCACTAATTAGCACCAGTTAACATACCCATGAAGTCAGTGCATCATAACCTGGTCGCTTCCCTCTGTCTGTGCTTATACACTGTATTTCACTTCCAATAAAGTTTTTCTCAACAGATGGAACAAAGGAAGAAATACGAAATAATGACCAAAATGTGGCACACTAAGACTGCATTGTCTGTCACTTCACAGCCATGGTCAAACTGTTGTGCTGCAATGCACCAGTTTTAATATTCCCATGTAAATAAGTTACAAGAAACAGTTTTGCTTGGAGTTTAACTTTGTTCAGTAAATGGGTGTGACACATTCAGCTGATCACATGGCAGATGTGACCCAACTTTCTGTGGTTATTTAATTTAAAAACAGAGAGTTTGCAGAGAGGGGTGTGATTTGGAGGTAAAGCAAGACCTTGCACTTGTGGGACAGTACAGGTGATTCTCTTCTGATTAAACTAGCCAAGGTTTGTCCCAAAATGAGCTAGCAAGTAGGGCCAGGTTTGCTTCCAGATGCAGAGAGAGTTTGGGGGCAGGTGTGAATGTGGAACGTGGAAACACTATCAGTGTATCATTGAGTGAATTGGGTTATATGTCACAACATCAAACTGTATAAATATGTATCATAATGTCTCATCTTATATCCCATTTGTGTACATACTGGTATCACTTAAAAAGTCAATATGACCTGGAAAGGTACTTTCTCAACATCTCCTGCAGTAAGTTTTTGACAGCAGAAATGATTATTTTGTCTACAGTGTATGGAGTTTTAGTTGTACTAAGGGCTTGGCATCATATCCAAATATCTAATGAACTAGAGACAAAATTTTGGCTTAAAAAGTAATACAGAATTTTTCTGAAAACTGAGAATCTCAACTACTATGAAAGAGGCTTAATATCTCTGGGAATTTTTTGATTTTCTATTTATGAATACCAAGAATTAAGTAGGAAAAAAAAAAGAGTTTAGTACTTCTTTTATCTGAGGGGCTCTACTAGTTGGCTTTCCTTTCGTTGATTTTTTGTTTTCTTGTATTTTTCAGACACACATTCTAAAGCATGCCTTGAAGAGACATGAAAAACTGTTCACTTTGATTCCAAATGAAAACTTTATAGAAACTCTAAAGCTGAAATTATTTGAGAAATGTGTACTAAGAAAAAAATCTGCTTCACTGTCAGTAGTGTTAATTGCATTGCCTTTTTATTATTTACTACCACAACCCTCCTTAATATTATGTTGATTTTTTTAGAAGCATTTGCAGCCCTGAACACACAACACAACCATAATAGTAGCAAAAGCCTTACTTACTTCTAGGTGTAAAGATCATATAATGTACAAAACTGTAAAGATCCAAGATGCACCATAAAATAATAATTCTTTACAATTTTTTGTAGTTGTTGTTGTTGTTGTTTGTTTTTGCTTGTTTGTTTTTGTGATGATCTATATCACTGTGTTACAAATTTAAACATCTGACAAAATTAATACACTATACGCTGCTGTGCAAAAGTCTCAAGCCACCCCTAATTTCTTTGTATTTTCTTCCAAGAATCCAGACTTCATTGTAGTTTTTAAAGTGGCTTTTTCAGTTCCACCCTTGTAGCTGACCATTTTCAGAGAAATTTTTCTTTGTTTGTTTGTTAAGCCACTTAAAACTGACTTATGACTCATTCAAGCATAAAGTGTACTAAACACAAGGGATGAACCAGTTTTGTGTTTGCACATAACATACAACTTGGCAAAGACCCAATTTTAAATTGCATCTTCAGGCACTTTGTCACTACCAGCCTGTCACAAAAATACATAATTTGTTCCAGTTTCTTTATCTGAATCTAACATGCCAAAGAAACATAGTTTGACATGAACAAAACAGTATGCTTGCACCAATTAAGTGATTTACAAGAAGAAGTAGCAGGCCTAAGAAAACATCTACAGCAGATTGTTATGGTCAGTGGGCTTTGTGATTGTGGGACTAAGTTATGTTAGTTTCTAAGATGTATGGTTTCCCTCGTTTCTCTTCATGTACACAGGTTCTTGTTTTAAGTGGGTTTGGTTCTGGTTCTCTTATTCTAGCTTCGATTTGCTGTACATGTTATCCTTGAGTCCTTGTATATATGTTCATTGTGCAGTTTCCGTTTACTGCTGTGAGCCCAGGTTTTGTTTCCACAGTTCTGATCATTGTTGGTTGTTTCTTAGTTTTCATGCACCATCTATTTTATCCTAAGTTTATGTTCAAGCCTCAGTTCCAGTCCCAGTCTATGTTTAGTTTATTAGTTTTATTTATGTCTTTCTCATCTTTCCCTGTGTTCAGTCTCTGTTTCTCTTGTACCTAGGTTCTTGATTTATACAGTTTTGGTTTTGTCTCTTATTTTAGTTCCCCTTGTGCGTTCTTTACATTATGAGTCTGAGATTCAGTTTTATGGTTTTTGTCTAGCCTTGTATGTTCTTGTTTATGGTTTTCGGATGCCTTGGTTCTCAGTCCGGTTTATTATACTCTATTAATATTCTAGCCTCATTTCCCTTTTCTTAGTTCTAGCCCCCATTTGGTTCTTTTGATTTTCCCCACAGTATTATCCTGCTGTGTGATTTGTCTTCTGTCAAGTTCAGTCTTGTCTGCATTCTCAGTTATGTCTCTCATTTTCTGTTTTACTTCGGTAACCAGTTTTGTCATGTGCTTCTTATCTAGTTTGCATCCTGCCCCTGATTGCTGCCATCTGCTCCTCTCCCTCCTGTTACTCATTTTTCATTAGTCTGAGTGTGTTTATAGTCCTGCCTTTCTTCTGTTCTTTTTCTTGTTGTTAGTCTAATCTAGTCTAGTCTGATGTTGTGCTTCTCCCTGTTAGTGTGTGTTCCTGTCTCCCATGCTGTTTGCAGTCCAGGGACTCTCTTGCTTTAAAAAAGCCCAATTTGAGTTTCACCTCTTTTTGCCTCCTACATTTGGGTTCTCTCTACATTCACATGCTAAATCCTGACACAGATGAACAGTATCTGAAAGTCATGTCCTCAAGAACCATGCAAAAATCCAGAAAAAGTCTGACAGAGAACCCAAAAGATGCATCTGACCTTTCAGTTGATCCATCTACTGATCACCGAATCCTCATCAGAACTGGACTCAGTGGGAGGGTGGCTGTCAAGACGACATTCTTACAGAAGGAGAAAAGGCTGAAGTATACCAAATCACACAAGAACCAGACTAAGACAGTGGCAACAGGTCTTTTAAAATGAATGGACCTCAACATTATTAAAGCAGTGTGGTGGTATCAGAATAGTTCTCCAGGCAGTCCTTCACGAAGCCTGGAGAACTATCCTTGAAGACGATTTAAGGAAATGACAGGAAAGTTTGCCTAAGAAAGTTCAAGCTGTGTTGAAGCATAAAGGTGGTGATACCCAATATAGGCTCTGAAGCTCATTAGACTTGTACAAAGGCTGTTTTTGCCTTATGTACTGTATTTCCATTTTTGTTTGTGCATGTTTCAATAAATCATTGCACCTCTTTCCCATTTTCCCTTGCAAAATATAAAGAACTGAGGGGTGGCTCAAGACTTTTGCATAATACTGTAAATTCTTCACATGCTTAACATTATACATAATAGGGAACACCGGTTTCTTGGGAGGACCCAAGCTTTCTTCATCCTCTTTGCTGCCCTTACAAGAAGTCTGCAAGACTTTCATAACTGCAAAGCAACCAAAAGGAAAGAAAGAAGTGACCTCTGACCAAGAGGAAACATGTCACTCTGAATGGTACAGCAAATTCGCATGACTCCCTCAAAGCTGCTTGATCACGAAAATCCCTTGGGAACATGCAACCTTTCTAAAGGCAGACAGAGGGCTAGAGAAGGAGAACAAGAATGAGGGGAAAACAAAGAAGAAATCAATAGAATAAGTAGATTAGACACAAATTCAAAATAAGAGTAATGATAAAAAGTCATTATTTTAGAAATGTAATGATTTAAATGACATGATATGGGCAAACTGTGAGCTTTATACAGAGTAGGATCAACACAGTGAACAGTCTCCCAAGACTTCAAAAAATAATGTATTACTTACTGAGTACACAATGTGCTGTCAAGCTAAACTAGTTTGTGTTAGGGCTAGGGTTAGAAGGCTGACAGAGCAAAATGTAAAAACAAGTTGAGTAAAAAAGAGCAGATAGGGTTAAGTAGATTTTGTTTTTTTATTCAAATGTCTTAAATTCAAAGTCAGTTCCATCTCAGACATAGTTCTGGGGTTTTCTGCCAGTGTTTCAGCATAGAGCAACACAAAGAGGAGAAACATGTCAAACTCAGGGAAAGCAAGAACATGTACCAAGAGAGAAAGGTTAAATAACACAAAGAAGGGAGAGAAACCAAGACAGAGCAGCAGATAAAATACAAGAAAAAGTACAGATAAGTATAGAAATGAAAATGGAAAAGAGACATACCTATCTTGGGTGACCTTTACCAGGAACTGAATCATGGTGGAAAGCAGTCAAGATAAGCTGAATACACTGAGGAGAACATCTTTATTCCTGCCTTTTCTCCTGCTGATATTTCAGCAAACAATTGCCAAAAACAAACAGTCAAAGCACAAGATCTGTAAACCTGAACTGTATTAAAGATCACAATCAGCTGACTCAAAGCTCTGAATCCTTTATGCGTAATATATGAGTAACAACAAACTGGCTTTAGCTAGACCAGCAGCTTCATTCATAGGGCAGCACTGAACCTGCCTCTCTCACCTGCTAAATCTTCAAATAACAGAACAACTCATTGCGGCTGTTTGGCTGGCACAGTGCTTGAAGAATCTCGTACTTATACCTTCACACTCTCAGATATTAGAAATTCATTTGCATTCATCAGCAACACCACCCCCGAGGGGATCTGTGGAAATATGTTGGATTGTTTAGTCAAAATTACAATACAGCTGGGGCAATTTATCTTTTGAAAAGCCTGTTAATTTGTTCAGGAGGAAACAGTGTTTTCATTTGCATGTTGAAGAAGGAGTAGCTGGAGAACCCTTTACCAACCTGTTACACCACTCTCGCCATGGCTAATGAGGCAGGCAGCAGTGAATTACTGATTCCACCGGGAGCCTTCAGCATGACAAACACACCATGACTTTACAGTTGGCAGAGAGCAGGTCCACAAATGTATGTGTTGGGGTATGAATATACATGTGTGCACACACAGGTCTGCAAATATGTGTACATATGTGAATATTATTTCCTCTGTGTGTGAGTGTTTTCTTCTAGCTGCAGGGATTAAAAGCCTGTAATTACATTCAAAATAATTACATTAGATAAGTTTAGATTAGCTAAAATATAGTCAATTATATAATAGAGCAGAAAAGTTAAATGTGCAAATAGTGTAGCCTTTAACTGTGCAAATTATGCTATGGAGCTAAGGTAAGTGGATAGGCATCAACATATGTGACCATTTTCAAATTTCAATTGCTGTTCTACACTGCAGAACAAAAACGTATTTCTAAAGAGCAGAAATACTGAGACCAATAAATACCTCACGGAAGCAAAACGTGTAACTCTGATTCTTGTGAAATAGACAAATATAAAGGGACAAGAATGACTGTTCTTCTGACTGTAACCTAACCTTCAAATAAAATGTAAACCAATCAGAAAAAATAGACTGTATTAAAAGCATGGTGCCAAGATTTACACTAGGATCAGATTTTTTGAGAAAGTTAAATAATAACAGTTCATGAGTTCAGTACATTATTTTTCTGGGGGCTTAATGTCAAATAATTGAATGGAGCATTTTGAATCAAGTAATTCTACTATAACCTTTAGTACTTTGTAGATTATTTAAACACTGACAGCCAAGAAGGTCTTTAGAAATTGCTGTGGCACAAAAAAATATAGTTAAGTAATCCAAGTTTATTAAATGATATAAGTGCATATATGCAGATTGTACAGTTGCATGAAAAAAGTATTCACAAGACTTTATGCAGTCCTACCTATGATTCAGTAGTGTCTAGAACCACCTTTAGCAGCAATAGCTTGCAGTGATCGTTTTCTGTATCATTTCATCGGTCTCTCACATTTTTGTGGAGGAATTTTGGCCCACTCTTCTTTGTAGCGTTGCGTCAGTTCATTAAAGTTTAAGGTAATTCATTTGTGCACAGCTCTCTAAAAGTTTTGCCAGAGCATTTCATTCGAGTTGAGGTCTGGAGTGTGAATGGGCCATTCCAACATCTTGATTCATTTCTTTTTCAGACATCCTGTTATAAATTTATCACTGAGCTTAGGATCATTATCCTGTTGCATGACCTAATTTTGGATAACTTCACCTGCCTCACATTTGACTCTAGAATACTTTGGTATACTCACTAAATGCAAGGTGTCCAGGTCCTGTGGCTGTAAAACAAGCCCAAATCATCACTCTTCCACCACCGTGCTTGACAGCTGATATGAAATGTCATGCTGATATGATGTGTTTGGTTTTCAACAAATGTGTGGCTGTGCATTATGGTCATGCATTTCTTCCTTAATCTCATCTGTCTAAAGGATATTGTTGCGGTTTGTTCTGATGGTACTTTGCTAACCTATGCCATGCTGCTGTGCTTTCTTTAGAAACTGGAGCCTTTCTCCTGGCAACCCTTCCAAACAAACCATACATGTTCAGTTCTTTTTCTAATTGCACTGTTAGGATTTTAGCATTTAACATGCTAACAGAGGCTTGCAGAGTCTGAGATGTAGCTCTTGGGTTTTTTTGCAAAGCTTTACACAGTCTGACTTTGGGGTGAATTTGCTGGGCCCTCCACTGCTGGAAAGATTGTGGCTTCTGTTGTGAAAATTTCCTTTTTTTACATGACTGTAGTATATGGTGCTCTCAAGCACGTAAAGAAGCAATCACATGTATTTATTTATTTAGTTTTGGGGGGGGAATGTAAAGTCACTGTGACCCTGAGATTTTGAAATCTGAAGAATTTCCCTCAAAAATCTCCTTCAGAGGAACGGGACAGACGACATGAAAACATAATGCCTCCTGCCATCCCCATCACTAACACTGCTTCCATTTGACAGCAGCATATTCAGGAATAAAAGCTTTTTCATGAGATTTCTGTTATTTTTGTCACAAGTTAAACTGGTGGAGGAAGAGGAGGAGATGGGTAAAAAGGGGAGAAAAGATAATGGGGAGAGGAAGGGGAAAAGTTCCATAAATAGTTCATGATGTATCAGTGGTTAGGAGAAACACGCCAAAGCTACTTGTACGGTAAGCTGGTAATAAACACACCATGGCCAGCATAAGCAAACATGGGCTGGCAGTACACAAGTGCAGACAAGAGAGAAGCAAAACTTCTTTGTTCAAAATAGCTATTTAAAATGTCTTAAATAAGGATCAACACAAACTCCAGCATCCCCCCCTTCTGATGATATCAAACTTGAATTCACACTGTCACCATGGGCATTTAAAATTCTAATGGGTATTGAAAGATAGTTTTGCATTATCAGAAAATTCTGCAGCTGAGAGGATTACACACACAATAGCACCACAGGTTTTGTCCTGTAAGATAAAAGAAATGCACAACAGAGCTAATGTGAGATTAATCATCAGCATACGGATGTTCAGTTTGACATGCTGGCAGTCAAGTACTCTAAAGTGGCCTGTGATTTTTAAACACTTTGAGGCTTAATCTTTTGATTGCTAATTAGGTATTTTGGTTGAATTTTAAGTCTTTGCTATCCCAATGGAAAAACATAAAAAAGAAGAACTTCTGAACGGTTGGGGTGCAACACTGGTGCGTAGAGGCACTAAAGGAAAAAATACCGCCTTTAAAGTTCCCATTTACACACATGCTGACAAATGTGATAAACACACACTGTGCACGCTAATACTTCATGGGAGTTCATCATCACTGGAGTGAGAGAAAAAGCAATGAGGCTTTTTGGCAGATTTCCTGCTCACCCAGGGTTGACAAATTGCCAAGGCTCTCTGTCACAGCTCCACTTTGAGGCCACTAACCGTTTCATCTGCCATGATTTAGATCTCGGGCATAAAAGTAGCCAAGTGGAAATGCATATTCCTTACACCTTAATTTGCATCACACAACATGCAGCAATTACAGTCACTTTGAATAGTAATTTGTATGAGACAAAGCTCAATGAATCAATGACTACTTTGTTGCTGCTGTGTGGAATCAACTCATCTATATAATTCATATATTAAAAACATTCTGGTGATTTTGAGGGTGAATACATTACACAATCTTCATGAGTAGCACAAGTGTGTAATTAAGGTGTTAGCCACTCGACAATAAACAAAATGTTATGCATGCAGTTTGAGGCTTAAGCTCTTTGATAAATTTAATATCCTTAAATACAAGTTTGAAGGTTCCAATTATGGCAAAACAAGCTTTTTATATGAAATGCTTTGAACATAATTTTTTATAAAACTATATTGTATTTACAGTGGCCTCCTCTAAAGAGACTGAAATGAAACTAACATTTTGTTGTGTGAAAGTAGTTTAAGGATCTGAGAATGTTGTTTGCGGTGTACGCACAGTTAATTATGGGTAATTGATAACAATGTTATCAAAGACACTGTCTTGTTTATTTATTTATTTTCAAATCTTTTTAGTGTTAGTAGGTGTGTCTCTTTCAGTATTATGATTTTCTGGTTTGTACATATATGGCTTAAGCCAAAATACCTAATTGCAGTACTGTACTGGCAACACTGTCTATAAACAGGAGTGCAATGTGGCTGATTAAGTTCATTTTCCACGCAAACAATCCTTTTTTGATAACTGCAGACTGTTTTGAATAAATAAAGTGTTAAAGGTAGCATTTTTAAACCACACTCTCTAAACAAAAGAAATATAATATTTACACTTCACCTGGTTGTCTACAGGCTATGATTTCTTGAATGCGAGCACATTTGTCTGCATAACCTAAGTATACATGTGGTGTGGTATTTAGGAAACAAGGCATTGTGCAAGATTAGTTCCACTCTCTTTGATTGATTTTACAATATGACTCAGAGAATGACCAAGAAATTCCAAAGAAAATTCAATGTTTTGTAAGCGTAGCACAATTTCAAACAAGAAGGCCAGATGGCATATGGGTATGTTGTAAATGTTGTATGTCATTAAATGTGTGGATGTGGAATGTTCTCAAAGGCTTTTATAAATCACTGCTTCTTTCTTTCAAATTCAAATGAGAGTCCTCATTTTAACTGTTTGTATTTCAAATTATTTCTGTTTAAACTGCAAAATGAGAACACATCCATACAAGTGCAGAATAAACTGTTCTCCCAGGAGGAGACTGACTCACCTGAGGGTGAAAATTTGCACTGAAGAAAGTGCAGACAGAGCCAGAAAAGTTGAGACTGTTTCTCTCTGCCGAATGGGTTTGGATGGTGCCATCACCACAAAGTTATTGTCCAGCTTCAACTCTGACAGTGGCTGGAACAGTCTGACGCTCCCAATGCGCTGCATAGGGGTATGCCCTGCAAAATAGCCTAACGGCCTCTGGTGTTCTGTGAAGACAGAGCTGCCCTTTCTTGAATCCTCTGAGCTACAGTCTCCGTTGTCTGTGGTTTGAACCATATAGTAAAGCTCCACAGGAGTGCCTTGGGCTTCCTCTGACACCTTCTGCCTGCCAGGCCTGACAGTGGGTGGGCTGAACCAGCTGGCCAAAGGCTCCAGCTCAGCAACACATATCCCCAGCTCGCCTTTTAGCCTGCATGTTCCACGCACCTCTTGAGTCTCATGAAAGGCAAACATCCTGACACAGGGAAGCTTATGAATGGTACTGTAATCATCCCAGTCCCTGCCAGCAATGTAGAACAACACTTGAACTTTCGGCCAGCTGGGGTGAATCCTCTCACTGATAATATAAGTGTGGACCTTCCAGTTAAATGTAAAGAGAGGCGATGCTGATGCTGATGTTGGCACTGATGATGAAGCAAAAGAGGGTGTGTTAAATGGCCCTGGAAATGTCTGCAGCAGCTCCAGGGGGACGGGCTGCTGGACAGACAGTGGTCCATAGCTAGCATTGACAAAGGGCATCTGCCGGGCTTGGTGGATGAAAAAGGACTCCGTGCGAGCCTGCAGGCTGGAGTTCCTCATTAAATCCTGGTTTGCCTCCTGTAGAAAGAATGCTGACTCCACATTGAGGACCCGGTAGCTGACAGGCAGATAGATTGGTGTGGGGCCAAACCTCTGCAAGCCCTCCAGGATCACCTTGCTGTCCACCACTGAAAAAGAAAGATAAAATGACAATAACCCATTAACCTTCTTTTCAACAATATGAAAAAATTCTATATCATGGCATTAGTAGCTCTCAAAGTCAGCGTCATTGTCTAAACTATAGCAACAAAATTGGATTCAAGTGTGAAATCAAAAAGCTTAATGAGAAAATTGGGATAAAATAATTTAGAAAAAGGAAGCCAACATTTCATATTTTACATAACATTTGCATGCATTGCTTGGAACCTGAGGCAATCATATCTACAGTCAGTTCCAGCAGTGAATGTTAAACGGTGTGTTGGAGACATTTCCATATGATATCACTTTCATGAGCCACTGCTCTTATTTAAAAGAATTAGTTAGACACAATCCAAAACACTTGCATCTTGCTCAGTCACTTGCTTATCAGGCTTGTCCATGTTCCCTTCTGCTTTAAATCCTTTTCATTATGGTGCGCTAACTCATTTTTTCCCCACTATCCTTCAGTTTCTCCTTCCTTTTATTTTTTCTCTCTGACTTTGTCATCTGCTTATTTCCAGTATCCATCTCTGTTTTGTCAACATTTTCTTATGTCAAGTATGGAAAGCTGTCATGAAGTCCTTTAAACCGGAAAAAAAAATAAATAAATTAAAAAAAAAAAAAAAAAAAAAAATATATAAATATATATATATATATATATAGTA
>VUQH01028503.1:0-23747 GCA_015106775.1 Etroplus canarensis | reverse complement strand
TCCCTGGGAGTGACCAGGATGGACAGGATTAGGAATGAGTACATCAGAGGGACAGCTCATGTTGAGAAGTTTGGAGACAAAGTCAGAGAGGCAAGGCTGAGATGGTTTGGACATGTTCAGAGGAGGGATAGTGGATATATTGGACAAAGGGTGTTGAGGATGGAGGTGCCAGGCAGGAGGAGAAGAGGAAGACCAGAGAGAAGATTCATGGATGTAGTGAAGGAGGACATGCAGAGGGTTGGTGTGAGGGAAGAGGACACAAGGGATAGGGTGAACAATACTATTTACAGTATGCACACAGCATGGCAGTAGGGAAAGTTTAATAGCCACAGGTAGGTGTGGTCTGAATCATATATCAGAATTGCATTGTTATTACAGTTACAGTTACATATAAATGAATGGACTATAGAAATGAGTGAGTAAGAAAAAATTTTCGCCTTACAAGCCAAAGGCCCCTGGTTCAATCCCAGGTGGGGACACAAGCCCTTCTTACTATGGAGGGTTGCGTAAGGAAGGGCATCCAGCGTAAAACCTCTGCCAAATTACCAATGTGGATTAATCTGCTGTGACGACCTCTTGGTGGAGAATACAAGGGAGCAGCCGAAGGTACATAAAATAAATATAGTGAAATAAATCTGGGGAATAAAATGAAGTTTGAATATATCTGGGGCAGAAAAAGAAGATTCTAAATTGACCTTAGGTGTGAATGTGAGCGTGAATGGTTGTTTGTCTCTCTGTGCTGGCTCTGCGACAGACTGGCAACTTGTCCAGGGTGTACCCCGCCCTTCGCCCTGTGCCCTCTGGGAATGGACAAAGCAGAAGAAGAAGAAAAAGAAGATTAATTATATCACCTTAATGTGTCAAAGTTTAAAGTAGCATAAATACTCTAAATTTAGTAATAATATAGACAGTATAACCCCTTAGCCTAGGGGCTAGGTTAATTGGCAATTCTAAATTGAACATAAGTATGAATGTGTGCATGAATGGTTGTTTGTCCCTCTGTATTGACTTTGCGGCAGACTGGCGTACCTCACCTTTTGCTCTATGACAGCTGGGATAGGCTCCAGCTCCCCCCACAACCCTGCACTGGACAAGCAGAAGAAAATGAATGAATGAATGAATGAATATACAGTATATAAAGGTACAGCAAGTAAAATAGTCCAGATGTCATAGTGAGGAGTTGTAAAGTTTGATGACCATAGGTAGAAATGATTTCCTGTGGCATTCTGTGGTGCATCTTGGTTGAATGAGTCTGCTGCTGAACGTGCTCCTGTGTCTGTCCAGCACGTCATGGAGAGGGTGTGAAGGATTATCCAGTATTGTCCTTAATTTGGATAGCATCCTCCTCTCTGCCACCACTGTCAGAGTCAGGCTCCACACCCACAATGTCACTGGCTCTGCGGATCAGTTTGAGTCTGTCGGTGTCCACTACTCTCAGTCTGCCCTAGCACACTACAGCGTAGAGGATGGCACTGGCTACTACAGACTCCTAAAATATCCTGAGCATCGTCCAGCAGATGTTGGAGGACCTGAGACATCTCAGAAAAAAGAGATGGCTCTGGCCCTTCTTGTAGATGGCTTCTTTGTGTTTAATGAAGTTCAGTTTATTTTCAATGTGAGTACCTAGATATTTGTGGTCCGCCGCCGCTTCCACACAGACTCCATCAATGGAAACAGAGGTCACTGCTGTTTTGGACTTTCTCATGCTCACAACCAGTTCTTTAGTCTTTGTCACATGTAGCTGCAGATAGTTCTGTTTGCACCATGTGACAAAGTTACCCACCGCAGTCCTGTAATCATCCTCATCACCCTCATTAATACACCACTGCTACAGAGTCATCAGAAAACTGTTGGAGGTAGCAAGTCTCTGTGCAGTAGCTAAAATCTGTGGTGTAGAGTGTGAAGACAAAGGGAGAGAGAACGGTTTCCTGTGGAGCTCCAGTGTTACAGACCACATATTGTGATCAGCCAGTCAGGCAGACAGTAATCCAGGCCAACAGGGAGGCATCCACCTGCACTGCTGTCAGCTTCTCACCCAGTAGAGCTGACCTGATGGTGTTGAATGCACTAGTGAAGTTGAAGAACATGATCCTCACAGTGCTCAGTGGCTTGTCCAGGTGAGTGTAGACACGGTTGAGCATGTAGATGATGTTGTCCTCAATTCCAATTTGGGGCTGGTAGGCAAACTAGAGGGGGTCCATTTGGGAGCTGACCATTGGCCGGAGCTGGTCCAGGATGAGTCTCGCCATTGTCTTCATTACGTGTGAGGTTAGTGCCATGGGTCTGTAATCCTTAGGGTCACTAGAATGTGACATCTTTGATGCTAGCACGAGGCATGACCTCTTCCACAGTATAGGAATCTTACTTTGACGCAGGCTGAGCTGGAAAATATGGTACTGTATCTCACAAAGCTGAGAGGCACAGGCTTTTTCTTTGAATTTTCATTACAATAAGACTTTGTTTTTGCTTAATTTGCAACGGTATAGAACTAAAAAAAGTTTGTTTTTTCATTCCAGGCGAGGACACCAGTCCCTCTCACCATGGGAGGTTGCATCAGGAAGTGCATCCATTGTAAAACCTCTGCCAAATTGCAGATGCAGATTAATTCACTGTGGCAACGCCTTGGAGAGAACACAAAGGAGCTGCCAATTACTATGAACAAGCTTTTATTGAAACACACAGGCTATAAAGCTGTGCAGACCACTTTAAGTCAGCTTCTCTATGGACAGTCTAAAGCCACACCAACAAAATCAGGAGGATAAAGTGCCAGGGTGCCACTATGGCTCATTTGGTCGAGCCAGTGATTCATAACCAAAAAGGCCAGAGTCTTCAGTGCAGAGCCCTGGGTTTGAGTTTGCACCAGACCTCTGACTGTCCTGTCAAATAAAGGCCAAAATGCCCAACAATAAATCTTAAGAGGCAAAGAGTCCAGGTTACTGGATTGGCTTTTAGACTCTAAAGGCCAAATACATTTGACTGCAGCCTGTCCAACTCTTTTGCTAAGTAAATACAATAAGGATGAAAGAAAGGTTAAGTTTGTTCTTATGGTCTCATGCATCAGTTTTTATATACTCCTGTATTCACTGTCATTTCAGCTGCTGTTCTGTTGGTAGCCATCTCTGGGTTTCAGTAGGGATGCATTTGCTGATTGGCAGGTTTTTGAGCCATATCTGACAATATTTGTAAATTTTAGCCAATTATGACTCACACATATACAGTGTCACTTTATGCCACATTTTCCCTTGTTTCCCTTATTGTTCCCTTCCTTACAATGTAAAGTCCTGGCCTTTTTATCTATATCACCCTTTTATGTACAATACAGTCTATAGTCAAGTCCAACACCAGGGGCGTTTCCAGGGTTTTTTAAATGGGGTAGCACAGGAGGACCAGGAACAAAATAGAGGGGCCCAGAGTAAATCAAAATATTTAAAGAGAAATAAAATAAGTGACAAAAATTGGAGTGGAACACCGAAACACTAGGTGATTTTCAGGCTTGCAAAGCTCTATGTTCTTTTATAGATTTAACACAGGAAAGTGGTACTGCACAAGAGATTAAACATAATTTTGTGCTGGGTAATGACTGAGCGAAGGAGGAAGAAACATTTCAACTTTTTACTCATGTAAAAGTTACAATCCTACATAAGTACCTTAATGGTGCACAATTTATATAGTGAAAAACTAACTAATGTAAATATACTCAATATGTAGAATGGCACATTTCAGAATTATATACATTATATTATTGGATCATAACTGTGGATTTGTTTAATATTGCAGCTGTTGATTTTAATGACTTCTGTATTAGTGGGTAGCTTAATTTATAATAATGCAATTTCTTTGAAAAATAATAGGCAACAAAACCTATAAAATTAGTACTATGGAGTGGAAAACATATTATTTGCATCCAAAATATAGCAGAGTAGAGGTAGAAATTAGTGTAACATAGAAATACCTCATGAAAGTACACACACACTAAGCATGAGCTTCAGTAAAGCAGTTGAGTAAATGTGCCAAGCTACATTCCTACTGGTCTTTTCCATGGTCTCATCCAATGGTGTTGGGCACTGTAAGATTAAATGTAGTCTTGTCCAGTGGCTCTAGTGGGTGGCACCAGAGGGAGGAAATCTTGCAGTGGTGGCCAGGCACTGGACCACACACCCCTGGACCCCACACCCCTTCCTCACACTGGTTTTAAAAATTGAACAGACCCATTTTTGTGAAAGACAAATATTCTCTGACCTTAGATCAATATCATTGCTATCTTGTGTCCCGCTTTTCTACTTGAGGAAGTGAGTCACTTGACCTAATCAAAACGAATACAACAGATTGTATACCAAATCCAATTAGTCAACTCAGCGGAGTGGAAAGGTTCAAAGGTCTGAATCTAGGCAAAAAACAAATACTCATCAGCCAGACCTCCTCCTTGTCATACTCTACAAGATTAGAGCTTCACATGTGACTCAGGTCATGGCTTTAATGTATACTGCAAAGTAGACCAAACAACCAAGAATGGAAGAACTGTATTCTATACTTTTATTATCCTTTATTATAATGAAATTAACACACAAATGCTCACTTTTATTGAGTCCAAGCCCTCTAAGTCTACTTTCATTATGGAGAAAAAACCCTGTGAGCATTATGGAGAATTTTGTGGGAGTTCAGCCCCTTTATAGGTGTGCTCAATCACCACTAAACTTCATTGTATCACCCCTAAAAGTAGCAATAGCAATAGCTGTAATACTGCATTTTAAAAATTGTTTTTCTTAAATCATATTCTAACATTATATTATCACTACACTAGACAGTGTAAATTGGCAAATCAGTTTTGAGCTCCATCCAGTTGCATGGACTTTATGGTAGCACTTTACAGGACTCATATCATTCTAAACATGGACTGAACGGCTGCTGCTACACTGAAGTGACATACTACGTATGTATTCTTCATACAGAGGTAGCCTAACGAATGCCCTGTACTGATTCTGCACAATAAAGCAAGGGTTTATATGAACTGGAAAACTTTAATGTAAAAGCAAATCTCCTGCTAGTTTGCTTCTTGCTCAGGTGCATGAACAGAGACTATCCACATGGCCAATATCTGTACTGAATGATGCTACTTTAATTGCTTGATGATTCAGAGGACTACCCTCCTGTGTGGTTAGGAGATTGAAACAACGCTGGTCACATTTCTCCCCATATCTGCTCTGCTAAAAATGAATCTTTAACTTACTTTGAAAAATTTTGGCCATCATGATTCAGTCTTTGCACCTCTTTACTGTAGGTCTATAATTATATTTCTTTTTCTTCTTTTACTTTACTTACATTTCTCAGTTTATGACATGGGCTGTGAAATGTCTGAATCAAATAAAGAATCAAACTCAGAATGTATTATATTTAAGTCTGTGATAATTTATTCTGAATTATTAGATCACCCAAATAATCAGGCTGCTTTTGAAAGTAACATTGTGATAGGTACCTAATTTTTATACACATCGCTTTATTATTGTCATAAGGGAACACATCCACAACATTCTGACTGGGGGCTGAGCCCTTCTAAAGGTCGAGAATCACCCCTGATTAGTTGCCTTTTACTCAAAGAGAAGTTATATTTTAAGTGCTTTATGTACTACACTGGTAGCTTTCCCTCTAACTGTGTACTAATTGGCTCTGTGTCTTTATACTTTATTCGGATGCTCATTAGTTGCTGCAGCAACGACTATTCCTCCCGGGGTCCACAGATAAAAATGATACAAAATCAACCCTCACACATGAACAAAACAATAAATACATTAAACTAGAACAACAGGATGAACTTAAATAATATGCAACAAGCACACAGACAGTGAAACAATTACAAAAAATATTGCTCATATATTCAGTCACTGAACACCATCAGTGTTGTAGAAATATCATTTGAGCCAGCCATTTGAGTGTCTGTAATTAGTATAAGTTAGCTGTGTGAGTATAAACGTGAAGGCCTTCTTAAGGGACAAATTTTTCTTCATCATCAACCATAACAGCCTGGCATGCAGCTCGTCCAAACTGTCCCTCAGTGAGCAGTGGAGAGTAAGCCAGGCAGCTCTATTTTGGATGAGCTGGAACCCTTTTAAGGTCTTGCCTTGAAGCACGAGACAAAATAATAACAGTAATCGAGGTCGGATAAAAACCAAAGACTATAATACATGTTTAATTGTTATCTCTGTGAATAAATAGGCACGCTTTCTAAAGACTAAATTGCCCTACTCTTTTTAGCAACTATATTATCAATATGGGTTGACCATGATAGTATTTGGTCTGTTAACAATTTGACTTCTTTAATCGGCTCAGTGTCTTCTCCTTGCAAAGAATCAGAATCAGAATACTTTATTAATCCTCAGGGGGAAATTACTCGTGTTGCATACACTCGGTTAAGTATACATTAAGTATTAATATGAAATACATTATAAATATATGTACATATATCCAGACATACAGTGTGTTAAACAGTTCGATATCCAGAACAGTCAATATAAGTATTAAGTCTGGTAAATAAACATAAATATGAATACTGGAAATATACACTACTGGTCAAAAGTTTTAGAACACCCCAATTTTTTCTGTTTTTTATTGAAATTCAAGCAGTTCAATGTCTCATTGTACTTTGAAATGAACGCATAGTTTAGTTATTGGTTCTTTGTGTCTTCCTCGTGTTTTCCAGTATCCAGCCTCCTTGTCTCTAGTCTTGGTGTGTTGGTTCATGTTTCCCTTGAGTCCTTGTATTTATTATCTTTGTACTGTGTCTGTTCCTTGTTATCCTGGGTTCAAGGCTTGATCTACCTCCACTGCTGCAGAACAGCTTTAAGTTGTTAACCTATTGCTTGTTCCCTGAAAAGGCCTTTTTGTATAATTCTGAAATGTACATTATTTTTCAGATTTAGGTAACCTTACTTTTTTTTAACCTCTGGCAGTTCATCACTTACCTTTGTGCCATTTTAAGCTATTCGTTGGACTTGAACTGCTTGAATTTTAATAAAAAAACTGAAAAACTGGGGTGTTCTAAAACTTTTGACCCACATTCGTGTACACACACACACATATATATATATATATATCTATATATATATACATATATATATATCTCGACACACACACACACACATGTACAGTAGTTGGTCTGCTCTGAGAGCGATCCTTGAACCCAGCACCAAGCTGTGGGTCGTTGTAGGTGTTCAGCCTGAACCTGTTCTCAGAAACCAACATCAACTGGCAGCATTCTCTGGAGTTCTTTTGCATTTTCTGCAGATACATGAATTGTCTCATTCTGTAGTTACTATTAACTATTTAAAAAAGTGGTTTACAATATCACTCAAGTAAGATGCTTTTAAACTGTCTAAGTCTGCATTTAAAAACAATTCCTTTCGTCCAGTGAGCCTCAGGGATGCAATAATCCTCCAAACCCACAGGAAATGAACTTTTAAAGAGATGCTTTTATTTTGAAAGGCGCACCGGATGTGATGTGTAATTGACTCGGCCTTGACCACCGTGACTGCAGTGATTCCCGGGGAAGGATCACGGGAATAGGACTTCTCAATGGAAAGAAAGCGAGTTTAAAATACTTTTCGAAGACACCGGATAACAAAACAGACACGCTAACCACTCCGGGCACGGTTTGTCAACTTATTTAGCGCGTTTTCGTTTATGTTGCGCTTATTTGTCGCTCCGTTTAAGCTAAAACTGTTGTTGTTTTTGCGCTTTTCTGATTTTTTTTTTCAAAGTAATTTCCTGTTCGTGACCGGGGGAAGAGTTTACACGCTTGTTTTGCGTGGCTCAAAGAAAGTGAGCTGTTAAAAGAAAAAAAAAGTTAGAGCGGAAAACCTGGGATGACTGCCGCCGACTCCTGTGGAAAAGACAACACTGTGTGGACCCACGCTATGGGCAACAAAGGGAACCTCTCAACAACCGGGCTAGTTATTTAGCAACCTGGCAGGGGGGGAGTACTCAACGTCTGAAATTTGGAGGTGTTGTGGGGAAATGGCAGCCGCGCCAAGTTGGAATAAATGAGTCGTTTTCCAGACAAAGAAGGGACACCGAGCAGAGGGAAAGCCTGGCGAGAAATGGAGGAGGAAGGCTCACTTGAGCCGAACAGCGCACTCGCTAAGGTCTCATTTTCGTCCGCCTTCGAGGCCACATTCTAGCAAGCACCCTGTTTGTGATCAGAACAGTGTTTCCTCGGCCGATGCTGCGGTGCTTTCTGTAGTGAAAATGAGGGCGGATCGCCTGCAGTTGTTTGTGATTTTGCTGCTGAGAGGCTGCGGCGCCTACGCGGCGGCGTCGCCCTGCAAACCTTACGATGAACCCCCGAAGAGCGGTGGGAGAAGCCAGCCGTCCAACAAGAAAGTGGTCTGCAGCAACATGGAGCTCCATCAGGTGTTACCCCCGAGCTCCTTCCCGAACAGAACGGTGACTCTGTGAGTATGCGAGAGATGCATGCGCGCTGCTTTTCTTTTTCCACACATTCATCCCATCAGTCAAAACATGAGAACTGCAGTCACCACATGCACCCTGGTCTCAGCAGGAACTATTTTCCTGATGCTTAATACTTGCTTGAACTGTTTCTGGTGTCTTTTTAATTCATAGTGCAAAATCATGAAATCATAGCTTGATAAGCCAGCCATGCATTATCATTTCACAGCTGTAAGTATGAGCCCTGTCTAGCAGTGATCTCTGTAGAAGAAGATGTTCTTGCTACTAAATTACACATGACACCATGTCTGTGGGACAGTATAATAAATAAGAACTCGAAGGTTATGAATTGGGAGTGTTTTTCCACTTGGTTTTTGCCTTAGTGGGGTTCGATCCAGTTTCTATAACAGGGAGCACACCTGAGTAAGCCTCAGTTTTTGCCCTCTTACCCACTGCAACTATAATATTTAGTTTTAGGCTATCCCCAGGATGATAAGTAGCCACCAAAGCAATATGGCCTTACCTTGAAGCAACCTTTGTGACTGCTGCTCCTCCACCAGAGTCATTGATTAAGTTGCTAATCTTTGTGAGGCAACCTGTAGGGATGAAACGCACACAGAGATACAAGCCGTCGATTGATGGAGGGCTTTGTGTTGTTGCAAGTCATCAGGTAAGCCAGTGTCATTTTTGGTTTTAGTCCCATCACTGAGCTTTTGACAGAAAAGGATTAAAAGCAAGTTGAAGAAACTCGACAGTAAGTCAAAGCTGTGCATCCAGGGCACTTGTACTTTGTGGTGGTGTGCGATGGGGGAAATGTGAGAATGCCAGGGGAAGGTGCAGGAGTAGAAAGAAAATAATGGGCTCCCGGGGGGGATAGAAAGACAGAGGATTGGCTGGTAATGAAGAGTTATAAGACCATTGCAGTGCATGTTTTCAAGTGCTTTACCATAAATCACATGTGCATTGATTTGAAGCACTTTCCAAAGGCATGGGCTTTTAGATTTTTATATCCTCTTTCCTTTTAGGACTCAAATACATTTGTAGAGAATTTAAAGCTTGCTTGTTACATTGCAGTATGAAAATGCATGTGTTGATTTTCCGCAGGGATGCTGTTAAGTTTGGAGTTTGGGTTTATGGCCACAGTAATTTTATGAAGTTACTGGAGCCAAACAACATCCAAATTAGGTCAGTGTAGTGTATTCTGGGTGGGGCTCAGCACCTGGCAGCCACTCAACTGAGCATTACTACCAAAAGGACTAGTTCTAAAATCAGAACACATGCTTCTCACTAAGACACAATGCCTCATTAAATAAGAGCTTCCTTTAGGCTAATATTAATATTGTCTGTTGTTTTTTCTTTATTGTATCAGGAGTGCATTATGAGGTGCTTCCAAATTTGCTTAGCTGTCGTGATGATGTTGGTAGATTTGACATCTCATATACTGGAAGTTCTCAATGATTACATGCAAATTCGTAATTATGCAATGTGTCGCTTAAATTAGGATCATTACCTGTGCAGATTGTGGAACATGTCTTTACCTTTTAACTTTGAAAAAAAAACAAGCTCATACTTATTCTAAAGGATGAAGAGCAGAATCGACAAGTAAATGTGATTTGTAGTAAATTTGGAAAAGCAGTTGTGTGGCTCTTGAGTTAAAAAAAATCCACTACCTTTATTTTTAGCTTTGGTCTGCTCTGAAGTAGCAGGCCTCCCCTTCTGTTTACTTTGTCTTTATGTCTGCAGTGAGCTTGGAGTCTGTCATCTTGTTCTGACAGTGATGAATTGGAGGTTGAGCTGGTTCCTCATGATTTAGCACTGAGCTCCAGAGAACAAGAAAGATGTAATTTGAGAGCCCCAGACAACAAGCACTGCAACTCCCAAGAATTCATTCTATCCTCTACTTTTGTATTTATGAAAACAACAGAACTGCCCTCTACTTGTGGAACTGTCTTTATAGTTCCCTGAAGACGTGAGTGGCAACGACATGGCAATTTATGTTGACTGCAAAGTTTTAAGGTGTCAATTTATGACCTGTAAAATCAGTGATGCTTCTCAGGGGATGTGATGGTCCTGTTTTACAGCATTCCCACAGTCTTGCAGTGGGGTCGACGGTGGTTTGGACACAACTGGTCTGGACTGTAGCAGACTGAGACAGGAGTCTTGTCTGGTGTGAGAACCCTTTCCCTAGCTTGAAAATGATCAGCCCTCATTTTGCCTTGTTAAGCCAAAGCTAATCCTATCCTCTTCAGCTGCTCTCACTTTGTCTGGTCATGCAGTGAATTCACTAGATTCTTCTGCACCTTAACTTGTGTTAAGGAATGTTAAAGTTTGCATTGGTTGTACACTGTATAGGCAACAAATATTCAGCCACACCTCTCAATATTTGAATTCAGGTATTTAATTTAGTCCTGTTGCCACAGGTCTATAAAATCAAGCACCTAGCCATGCAGTCAGGCGAAAAAAACCTACCTGAGTGCATTGTGCCGATTACAACATTTGGTGGAAGAGGGATAATGCTATGGGGTTGTTTGTCTTGGGTTGGCCATGGGCCCCTTAGCTCCATTGAAGGGAAATCTTAATGCGTCAGCTTATCAAGAAATTTTGGACAATTGCTTCCAAATTTGTGGTCAAAGTTTGGGGAAGGGCCTTTTCTGTTCCAGCATGACTGTGCCCTACTTCACAAAACAGGGTCCATAAAGTTATAGTTGCTTAAGTTTGATGTGGAGGAACTTGATTGATCGACACAGAGCCCTGACCTCAACCCTACTGAGCACCTTTGGAATAAACTAGAATGGAGGCACCCGTGTCCAACATAAGTGTCTTACCTCACAAATGCTCTTCTGGGTGAATGGCCAAGAAATTCCCGTGGAGACATTCCAAAATCTTGTAGAACACCCTCCCCGAACAGAAGAGTGAGAAGACTGTCATAGCTTTAAGTGTATCTATCAACTGCTCAGTGCCCTTGGGCTAATTTTGTGAAGGAAGTAATTTGCTGCATAGTTTCCTTGTCAGAAATGGCCTTTTAAACTAGGTATGATTAGAAACCCATCCATCATGCTTGCCCCACTCCTTTGTACTTCAGATTTACCTCTTTGGGGTCTTCTAACAAATTAAAATTTTAATCCAAGCTTTTCGCTTAAAAAATCCCCCACAACTATAAGCACATTTCTTTGGGATTTTTTTTTTCCAAACACTCTTTGGGCTTTGAACTTGTTGAACTGCTGGGGTAATTGGTTTGACTTCATGCCAGAAAAGTTCTCCTACATGAGGGTAGAACAACCAGAAGTCTAACTTCAATCATGCCTGTTTATACACGAGCAATTAAACAGTTAATTAACCATCATTTTAGCCTACTTAAATGCTTGGTGGTGGTGGCTTATCCTCACGCTGTGTGCGTGTAGTTACTCAGTTTAGTTCTGTTCTGAATGCCTCTCTGTAAGAGAAAAAAAATGAGTAATGCATTCCCCACATTTGTGCTCTCCCAGTGATACCACATGCCTAAGTAATCTGAGAGGAAATGACACAAATGTGTTTACAGCTGGTCTGTCCTCCTGTGTCAGTGTGGGCCTCTGCTAATATATGAGTGGTTGAATTTAACCTCTACCTCTCATGGCTCGATTAAAAAAAGGTTGAGTGAGTAGTTTGTGTGGGTGTGTACTCCAGCATTTATTTCTGTGTACCTGTTTAAGTTTCAGGGCAGACAGGAAGTGACTATATTTAAGCTTTCCGTACTCACGCAGCTCATATTTCTTTACAAGGCTTGTTTAGTGTAAAAAGGATCCATTCACAGGAACACCTGGGTTGGACAGTGAAAATGCATACACCTGGTTTTGGCCTCTACTGAGCAGCGCAGGATTAATGTCAGGAAGAAAGCAGGGATTTCCTCCCTCACCGCAGGAAAAGCGAGCTCAGTTTGATGACACATTGGAGTGCAGTAAACTGTCTTTTTTAACAGCAGTGCAAACTGGGATGTTGCACTCCTATCTAGTTTCTTTGAGATTTCATTTCCCGTAAGTCATGCTCTGTGGAGTTTGTTCTCTTTAGATGTCCGATCTTAAAATTCTTAAGATGATTGTAAATCCAGGCACATCGGTAAAGAGCGTGATCTGTGTTTACGTCATCTCATTAATTTTTCTATGTCATGCCGGGTGCTTTTGAAGTGGTTGTTTCAGGAGAGTGCAGGTGCTTGCTGTCATGCATGTCCTAAGAGGATTTGTTTTTAGTGCTTTCCAAGCAAGCCATTGGTCTGAAGGAGTACTGCTGGTTTTTTTTTTTTTTTTTTAACAGAAGAAAGCAAAATCCCAAAGGCGAGGCACTGACAGCTGCTCATAAAGTCAGTCTGCAGCCTTTCATTTCGCAGACCAGTTGAGCTTTGGCTTCGTCAGGTCGCCTCAAGTATCGCTTAATCCCAGACAAGCAATTCAGTTCAGTGTGTAAACATAAGCTATGTGCGGTGCCTACACGTCTGTGCTCATTTTACTGCTCGCCCTTTTTTTTATCCTGGTGTTTGAGCAGTGGATCATTTTTCCATTCAGTTCCATTCAGCCACTGAGCTATAAGGTGAATACCACGCTCTAATGGTTTGTCCTGTTGAATGTTGAAAGAAGATATTTTAATACCTACGACTTACAAGAATAAATTGGCAAAAAGCAAGTGTATGACAAGTGGCTTTTTTAGCTTGCCAGTTCAGGTGAATCATTTTCAAGGACTTGATATTGCTTCCCTGACTCGTAAATAAAAAAGTCTTTGTATCTTTCACATTTTGTACTCTTATGGTGCCCATTTTCCTTGCACAATGCAGCAGAAAAGTCTTCATATTAAGACGTTTTGTAGAATAAGAAAGAGCTGGATAGCTTCAAAAATTACCTTGGCACATCAAAGCACCTCAGCCATTGGACCAGGTCTTTTTTCCACCTGAAATGAGATGTGCTTTTCCATCTACTATATTCAGACGAGGTCACTCTAGAAGGGTTTTTATGAACCCAACTGCAGCCTGAAACTTATTTGAAAACCTGCTGAAGAGTTACAGATCTCCACACTGGGGAATTCTTTGTCCAAAGGCCTGTTGAGAAGAAAAAAAAGTGTCAGAGAGCACCAGGGGGCTTTGTCCTTAACACTGCATGCCTGTGAGGAGACTGCATTGGCTGGCCATTTTGTGTGTGTCTCTCTTTCTCTCTCTGGATAAGGCATATACTTTCAAAGGTAGATTTTCTTAAATTAAAAAAAGCTTCAGGGCTGCCTTCTACTAGTGGAATTTATACTCACATTGAAAAGAAGATTAAATCTTAACCAATGCAATTTTATTTTACTTTGTGACTAAGAGTGGGAATTCTGGTTTTAGAGAAAGCCTTTCCATAAATGTCATTAAGATTTATGCCATCTGTATCAGTAGACAGGATGTGAGATTTTGTAGACTCCCCTAGAAGCTTGTTCCTGGCTTCAGCTCAAGCAGTTCTTATCTATGCATCAAGATAAGGGAGACTCCCCTCCTGTGTTGTTGGAAGCCTAGACTGAAGAATTCTACAGACTGGTCCTTTGTCTGGCGACCTCAGGCCGATGTCATGAGAGAGGCAGACAGTCTAGCTGCAGATGCCCTTAGGTCAGTAGAGATGCTAGGGGTTAAATGGCCTTGATCTTTATGGAGATTCAAGACTTTTCTTTATGCATATTATTTGCCTAGTCAGTGGTGGTAATGCTTTAATATAAATGCAAGGGTGCAAAGAAGGCTTTGCAACCAAAGCAATTCTTACTGTGACAAGGTCACACTGCTGTCATGAGGAAGAGGGAGGGACAAAACTAGAAAAGGAGGCTAGGCATGCAAAGAAGGGAGGAATGAATTGAGGCCAAGAAGAGGACTCATGACTCTCAGAAGAACTTGCTTTTACAGATTTATTTGGGCAACCTGTATAGTCACAAGGCTTGAAATGTGCGTTTATGCAGCAGGACTCAAAGCATTCCCAACATGTTTGAAAGCCTGCCGTTTAAACCTAATTCTCACACTTTCTGTGACAGTGAAGGGGCTGCTGATGCTATATATAACCTCAAAAAACAATAGCGATATTGAGGGTTTTCTTTTGCCCACACTGAAGTATTTTTTTCCACACTTGAACTTAGGACAGCGTTGGGGATTAGGTTTGAAATGTGTCTGAAGTTCTCATGTGTATCCAGTCATGTGAAAAACAAGTGCACCCCATGATTTAGTAGCTTGCAGAACCACCTTTAGCAGCCATACTTTGAAGTAATTGTTTTCTGTATGACTGTACCAGTCTCTCACATGACTTTATGCCCTTTAAATTTAGAACATACAGTTCTCTATTTAAAAAAAACTATGTATTCATGGTTGCTCATGTGAAATACTTATAACCAAAATGCACCAAAAGATCGCTGAGCCACCTTAATGCTTGAGAGTTAAGAGAGTGTCTCCTTTGCATTGTTGTTTACACATTTGCCTTCCACCCAAAAGCTCCCTGGTTTGAATTTAGGAGGACACACAAGCCCCTCCCACATTACGAGAGTTGCATCAGGTGTAAAATCTCTGCCAAATTACCCATCTGGATTCATCTGCTGTGGCAGTCCCTTGCAGAAATAAACAGGAGCAGCCAAAGGTGCTTATTCTTTCATGAAGCTCACATCTGTGAAGGTGTTCCTGCATAGTAGACCCAACCACCACCATGTTCCTGATTTTTTTTTTTTTTCTTTATGTATTTTTTCTCCATTCAAACAGGAGTTTAGATATTCAGTGCTAACAACCCTACCAGCAGTTATTTTGGAAAGTTTTTCTGTTCTTCCAGACTTCAACTTGACTAATGAGGAAGCTTGTTATTACCTTCTGTGTCTCTGTAGCCAGTTTAAAAAAATTTAGATAGCCAGGCAGAAGCTTGGGACACCACTTGAGGAATATTTACAATACTCTGAATTTTGCAAATTGGCCTTTCCTCACATCCTCACAAGGGTTGAGAACATATCATATGTGTGTGTGTGTGTGTGTGTGTGTGTGTGTGTGTGTGTGGGTTATGCTTAGGACATAGAAAAAGATTTCTTGAGGCACCTGACTTTTTGTATGATGCTCATTTTGCTTAAAGAGTTAAAAAAATGTTTAATCTTCAACTTTACAGAGATTGTTTTATCCTCCACTCACTTTACCAATTCCAGTGAAAGTAAACATGAAAGTCAGTCCAACATTAAACGTGAGAAGCATTGTGAACAGCTAGCCAAACTTAATAAGCTTCCTCACACTAGCCTGCATTGCAGTGCTATTGTACTGCAAGGTGTTTTTGTCCATTGTCTGTATTCTGCTGGTTAAGAACCACATTTCCAAAGCCAGATCCCTCATAGTAAACTCATCCATTTGGTATTTCTTGTATGAATTAGACTTTTGTGACCGCAGTCTTTAGGGGCCCGTCATCTGTGTCTATATCATCAGATCATGTGCACACAGGCAGTGATAAGAGTTTGCATTCTTGTACATCATCATGCCTTAACAGCTACCATTTTAGCATTCAGAAACCTAGAAAACAGGAACTCATTGTGAGCGAACTTTCTCCAAAAGGCAGGACGCCAAACAGCAAATCTCCAATGAGGCTCCTCTGTCTAACCCTGTAATAAAACAGCCCCTCAGCACCCCATAATGACTCCAATTTGGCCCCGGGTTGTGGGTGCCACTAGCATGTATGTTGCCCACCGCCTCCTCTCCCTGCTGGCCAGAAACATGCTAACCACAAGTCCCTGCGTAGTTTTAAAGAAAGGGCAGGACTGGTAGGGACACAGGAACAGAAAGTAGATATTTACTTTGGTGCTTTGTGTGCAGTGAATTGACTTCGTAGCGAAAAGAAACTGGATAATAAAATGCCATTTATTACCCAGAGAGAAAACTATCAAGCATTCACATGCAGACTTAAGGTTTAAGGCTTCTGTATCTGAAGTTTTTGCTTGTAAGGGCAGTGTGTGTCACCCTTGTATTTTTTTTTGTCTGTTTTCACTTTTTAAATTGTGCCATTGTATTAAATACAGCGTTGGCTGTAAATGTAATACAGACGATTATTTAGGTATTCCCTATGTAAACTGGGATTTCTCCGTATGAAGATGTATCCCCACAGTGCCTGATTTTGTGCCACCAATGAGTCATTGCTGCTGCAGATCAAATTATGATACCTTTACCTGCAAAGTAAAGAGAGCTCACTCTTAATCCCATTTTGGCTCCCAGAACTGCCAATTTCACATGAAAGAAAACACCCAGCTGAAGTTGGAGTTGTTTTCCTTCAGATTTCTTCCTGGCAATGGGCGACTTCGCGTGACTGGATTCTAAGCGTGTCTAGAAGGAAAAAAAAGCGAGGCTTAATACTGTTATCTCTCAACAAGTAGCTGTTTGTCATGATTGCATTCACTTTTGAAGAACTCACTCGATCCTTTTGATTCCACCTTTGCAATTCATTAACACACATTCTTTTCTGATGTTATGGTACTGTGTAAGCCATTTTTATTTCTACACCATGGAAATTATTGTGCAGTCATTTGTGTAAGTTGATGATCTGTTGCTTTGTGTTCATACACATTTTTCCTCTCTGCAGAATTTTAAACAACAACAAGATTCAAGAACTCAGAAATGGCTCCTTCTTTGGACTGTCTGCTTTGGAAAAATTGTAAGTATTATTTTTAAGACCATGAATGTGTCAATATTTGTGCTCTCTGTTTTCTCCACATTTCATGGGATGTTTCTTTCTGAACGGGCAGATCCATAAATTATCGCTCATGCATTTGAATCATGTGAGTCTTGACCTTGTTGTTAAAAAACTTGTGGTATTTCACGTTATATCCACCGGTGCATTAGCAGGAGCCATTCATCACTCCACAAGTGAAGCTTGGACTTGTGGAGCTGGAGGTTTGTTAAACACACACTGGCGTCGTGCCAGCGAAACATCCAGATCTCAGAAAGCACCGCACTTAGCTTCAGTAAAAGATCTATAGTAGAAGAGATGCTACTAGAAAGGGCTAATTATAGGTATTGCCTCTAGGGTTGTTGGTTGACTGCCTGGTGACATACTCTTGACGTACAGTTGCTGGTGTATTCTGAGAATGGGGTCCATGTTTGTCAAAAGGCATAACATTAAAGGAACACCACTGCCTCTCAAAGATAAAAGTCCTGATAGCAGTTAAAGTCTCTAAAACCTTTGCATTTTGTTGAGGGGCCCTTAGGAGGGGCAAGCAAATTCAGTTTTATATATTAGCTAAGGAATTAGTAGGTATATTAGTCTGTTTTTTGGGATTCCTTAAACACAATGTCATTCATGCCATGTGACTCTGAAGTTGGAGATTTGAATGTCATTACCCGTGTGTCCTTCCTTTCAGAATGAAAGAAAATGGCTCTGGGCTTGCACATATGGTCCATGGGTGATTTATCACTCGGGAATGGCTTCATGCAGATAAAATAACCAGACCATTAATGGCCCTGCTTTTACCTAAGGCTACAATAACACATGACTGTACTGATATGGAATGCAAGCATGTTTTCCTCGCCATTCTTCGCCATCTGGTTAAAAAAAAGACTAGAAATACAGAAGACAGATGAGGCAGAATTGGCTACATTTAGGTTTTTGGTATCAGTTTAGATAGAGGATTTGGGTTTAACTATGCCTCCAGTTATTAGATATCATTTCCGACTGAACTAACTCTCTGCTGTATTTGTTTTTTAAAGAAAATATACTGACATCTGTTTTTCTAGGCCTTACATGCTAAAATTAGTTTATACCTTAGAAGTTATACAGTATATACGGTATTTCCTCCTCTTTCTTTTCCAAAAATCCTGTATCCAAAAAAAGAGAGGGTGTTATGTGAAGTGTAAATAAAATCACAGCTTACTGATTTGGAATGTATTTGAACCTTAGATTTAATTAGAAGCGATACAAGTAGACACAGACACCAAATCAAATGTTGGAAGTGAGAAATTCAGTTTTTTTCTTTTTATAATTATTCTTATACCCGGAGGTATTATTATTCTTGGGTTGTCCGTCCATCCCTATCTGACTTTTTATAATCCATTTTACCACAACAGGACTTGACTGGTTTGCTGGATTGCTGGATCTTTACCAAACTTGATGTGGTTAATAGCGATGAGTAGAAGATCTGATAACATTTGTGGGATCAAAGATCAATACCACACAGAGTAATTAATGAAATTCTTGTTACCAGTGTAGGAGCTGAGTGGATATCTGGATCCATCCAAATTTTCCATACTTAATTACTGTGATGTGTAGAAGAACTCATAACGCTTTAGAGGTCATGGGGTCATTAATGAAAGTATCATTGCCACCATAGGGCCTGACTGCATGGCAGGATACTTACCAATACTTGTATGGTTAATCACTTGGATGGGTAGAAGAATTGATCACATTTTAGAAATCGTGAGGTCAAAGGTGAATGTAACGCAGGGTCGGATTTAAGGCAGAGGCATACCAGCCAAGTTTGAGGTATTTCCACTTTAAATATATACTTGATTGGAACAGATGGGGAAAAGGCATGCTTACTGCTGTGTTGCATCACCTCTGCTTTTAACAGCACTCTGTAAGCATCTAGGAAATAAAAGGCAGTTACAGGTGCTCACTACTTCAGGACATATAATGTGCTAAACTCTTGCATTTTATGACGCATCTGAATGTCAGATAGGTCACTTTATCATCTGAACTCTTTCATTACTGATTCATGCTGTTGTGTGAATGTGTATTGGCATTATATTGCTAAGAGAAGCATGACCTTTTCTAAAAGAAAGCGACTCAAACCTGTTCATATCATTTACCATTAATGGTGCCTTCACAGAGATGGAAGTTAACCACACCACGTGCATGAACCTTCCTCCATACCATCATGAATGCCCACTTTTGAGCTATACACTGCGAACAAGCCAGATGGTCACACTAGTCTTCAGCCAGAGGACAAAATATTAAGTTTTGTTTTGTCAGGCCATAGCACATTTTTGCATTTTGTGATAGTACATCTTAAATTCACTCCGGCCCAGAAAAGTTGGCAGTATTTTTGGATCTTGTTTATATTTTTTTCTTTGTGTTTCCTGGTTGTCCCTGAGCCTGTGCAGCAATTTTCCAGAAGGATGTCTGTTTTCATGCAGTGCAGTTAAGAGCCAGAACTGCGCAGTCATTCAGAATCGGCTTTCAGCCTTCCCCCTTGTGTTTAGTTTTCTTTGAATATTTTTGTGGTATTATGTACTTAAGATGATTAAAGCTACACATATTTTTTCCACATTGAAAAATCTTCTTCTTCTTCTTCTTTCGGCTGCTCCCGTTAGGGGTCGCCACAGCGGATCATCTGCCTCCATCTCACCCTATCCCTTGCATCCTCTTCCCTCACACCAACCCTCTGCATGTCCTCCTTCACTACATCCATCAATCTTCTCTGTGGTCTTCCTCTTTTCCTCCTGCCTGGCACCTCCATCCTCAACATCCTTTGTCCAATATATCCACTATCCCTCCTCTGAACATGTCCAAACCATCTCAGCCTTGCCTCTCTGACTTTGTCTCCAAGCTTCTCAACATGAGCTGTCCCTCTGATGTACTCATTTCTAATCCTGTCCATCCTGGTCACTCCCAGGGAAAATCTCAACATCTTCAATTCTTCCACCTCCAGCTCTGCTTCCTGTCTTCCTGTCTTTTCCACATTGAAAAATGTTTTTCCTAAATTGTTGAATGAATTACCTATGCAGTCTTCCAGAGTTGGGAACTCCATGACATATTTACTTCTTGAAGTTGCTGCCTATGTCCCAACTCTTTTAACAAACATATTACTGGCACCAAAGAACATTTCAGTTTCCTTTTTTAGTTTCATTTAACTGCTGCATTTACAATTTTATATATAGGGTTTCTGTTCTTATGTTTATTTTGGAGAGGCTCCCACAATTTTGGAAAATGTAATTTGTTATGTAAAACTGTCCTGTGTGACTCTTTTTTGAGTTGACTAGCATATTAATAAGACATAAATATGCCTGGAGTCGTTATAGATATGCAGAAGTCCCTGTGGGCTCCTGAATTGGGTCAGTTGTTAGTTTTAGTGCACAGGCCTAGAGAATAAACAGGATACTGAATGTGTATAGAAAATCTTTGATCTATCTCTACCAAGAAAGCCTTTAAGGCACTTTTGTATTTTGTCTGTGAATTCCCGGTTGCTTTCGTTGTAAATTCTGCCTGTCGCTATGTCCAACCACAGGCAAGTTTACCTCAAAAACAAGTTCCACTGTGCCTCACAGACCTCACCCCACCCCACTCTAGTCCATTCTCAACCAGCCAGTCGAGATTGCTAGATGGCTTACTTGCTTTTGTCATTGTAATAAGACCAAGCAAGGGCCAGAGGTGTTAGCAGTATAATTCCCACACAGACTCTATGCTGTAACCTACCACCGCTCCTATACTTTTCCTTCCACCTTGAATTATACTGATTTCTACTCAGACCCCCAAAGCAGAAAAAAATGGTGCATCAATCTTTTTGAATGCATTGAAGTGCTCCATCTTGCCATCCAACCCTTCTTCGTCCTGCCTTCACAGCTTTCTTTTCCTTTCCCCCCCTTTTTTTCCCCCCACAAAGGAACTCTCCCTCATTTGGATGGCCTTAATGCAGTGGTGACGACTGAGACAGCAGCTGGCTGTGAGTGCCGGAGAGGGGTAGAGAATCCATTACGCCTCTCAGGCTCTCTGCGTGAAATTGCAAAGTAACTGTGGAGACCGCGGTGTTTTGTTGGGGCCAAAGGTGTCCCTGCTTGGAAATAAGCCACACAGAATCCCCATTATCTCTCCTCATAGAAATAGGAGCCAAGTTAGGCAACTGTCACATGCTAATTCCTCTCTAAATCCAGTGCTGTGGAGGAATTTCTATTGTGGGAAAATGGAGCTAGTATGTGGTGTTTCCTGGAGAATTGTTTGTGAATTCATGAATGGTGCAATACAATGCAAGCAAACTTCACTGTCATATAGAGGTAGATTTAAATGAATATTGTGTCACAGCTTCTACTCATTGCACCTCAGAAAAGAGGAAGCTGTTGCTAAAATGGTGGGATTAATGTGAGTCTATGTAACTTGCTAAAATATTGGTAAGATCATTTCACAAATGTTAGTCACTTCTAAATCTCAAAAAGTTCCAAACCCTGCGTTTAACTGAAAGCAATAAAAAGACACCAAATCTAATGTTGGGACTAAGAAGTGTCATTTTTAAAAATGATATGCTTGTCTTGAATCTGATGCCAGCAGCATACTTTAAAAAGTTACACAGGTGCATGTTTGCTACTGTGTTGCATCACCTCTTCTTTTGATAGCACTATGCAAGCATCTGAGAACTGGAGCCACAAATTGCTGTTTTGAAAGCAAAATGTTTTCCCACTCATGATTGAGACAGGATTTCAACTTCTCGACAGTTCCTTTGTTGTCTTTTTTGCACAATGCAGCAAATCTTTTCAATGGCTGACTTGTTTGGACTGCAGGTAGACAGGTCAATTTATCACTGGGACAAGCCCCGCTCACCATGAAAGGTTGCGATGGGAAAGGCATCCGGTGTAAAACCTCTGCCAAATTACCATTGCGGATCAATAACGCTGCCCTTGGGGATACTACACTGTAGCTGAAGGTACTCATTTTACTTGAGAGCCATGCTGTTCTAATACACTCATTGTGTTTTGGTATTGTCTTGCTCGAATAAGCATTTCAGTTCTTGAAAAAATAAGCTACATGGATGGCAGTATAAGTTGCTACTTTTGTCTATTCACCCATTTTCTTCCAGTTCTTTGGGACAAGGGGCAGAGTACACCCTGGACAGGCCGCCAGTATATCATAGGGCTAACACAGAGAGATGGCCAACCATTCACGCCCGTGGCCAATGTAGAATTACCAGCAAACCTAACATACATGTCTTTGGACTGTAAACTCTATGCAGAAGGGCCCCAGCTAGCTGGTGGTTTTAAACCCAGGACCTCCTTGCTTGTTAGGTGACAGTGCTAACCACTGCACCTACTTTGCTACCCACTTGTGTATATTATTTAGCATTAATGGTGCCATGCCATGTGCTCAACAGCTTCATTTATACTATGATACACAGACAGCTGAAGACTACACTTAGTAGTTATTCTCGTTATAGCTTTTTGAAAACCAACACCTGGGGCACATGCATACAAGTCCATGTAGTCATGACAAAAACTGTCAGGTTTGCCTGGACATGCTCACCCTTTAAAAACAAAAATTACATCACCCAGATGGATGATTTGGTGCATCACTGAAATGAGGATACTTTTGACATGTCTCTACTTTGTTTAACCAGTGGAGATGATAGATGGTGAGACAATAATTTTTACAAACAAGTTGAAGTCATCCGATCTGACGTGTCTTTGGCCAATCAAACTTTGTTAGTAAAGCCACTTCTGGAATTATTCTGACTGAGGAGGCTTGGGAAATGTAGTAAATTTACATTTGTAAACATACGGCCCACTGTTCAAAATGCAAACGCGTGCTAAAATGAGTATACTACTAAATAATGAACAACATAGCAATATGTAACCCATTGTTGGCAGGTAATATACGCCGAAAACGATGTTCTAAAAATCACTCTGGTGGTTGGTTTAATAGCACCAGCTTCTCTCTCCTCAGTGGAAATACAAGTCTAATGCCAGGAACCTTGCATATTCAAGCTATCTCCCACCATGCCAGAAACAAACTTGGAAAAGAGCTTTAAGTCATCTGAGTTTACACAACATCTGTTTTAATTTTAATATGAACAACACCTTTGGAAGACTGTAGATGTGCCCCAAAAAATGGCAGCAGCAGCTGCAGAACCACACTTCGGTTTGGGGCCTGTTCAAGAGCAGTTCTGGAACACAGTTCAAAATATTCAGCCAACTCTTTCAGTTTGAGCATGTCGAGGAAACCTGGCATTTTTCTCTGCGAATAGATTTAAAAGGTGCCAGGTCATGTGTGGTTGGAGGTCTTTGGAATCTGGAGTTTAGTTATAGTTGGTTAAACATGGGCTGGTTCCCTCTTTGACCACAAGTATTGGAATATCAGAGACCTACAGTACTCTTATTTTGCTATTATTGGAAGTGGTTACTCCAGAAAATTCTGCAGGTTCTCTGCTGTAAGTGCTTTTAGATTTGAGTTTAGACCTCCTACTGATTACTGTCTCCTTCAGGTTTGATTAAAGCTTTATGTACTCCACACTTCTTCTTCTTCTTCTTCTTCTTCTTCTTTCGGCTGCTCGCATTAGGGGTCGCCACAGCGGATCATTGTTATGAATCCGCATATTTGTTTTGGCAAAGTTTTTACACCGGATGC